>PVHP010036820.1:0-17683 GCA_004024765.1 Zapus hudsonius
GTGGCTTAATAGATACATAGAGAAAAATGGGAAAATATTTACTGTCTTTTCAGTAAAAGAGAAACTGAAATGATAAGCATTCTTCCTTTCTTACTAACCTGTTTGATCATAAGGGATTATTAATAAAGTAATTACTTTGTGGATAGTGTAGGCATACCCTAAAGCACTAACCTTTAAGAGATGTGAAGACTGAATCTTTCAAAGAAAACAATACTTTCTTGAATTTTCTTCACAAGTCCTGACTGGTTTACAGGTTTCTTGTACCCTTTCTCCCTCCCTCTGACATGTGATTTTCCAGCTTCGTGTCATTTTACTGAGTGTTGGAGGAGATGAAAGGCTTCCTACTAGGGTCAAGCATGTCTGGCTGATGGAAAACCTCAGCTCCCTGGGCAAGAGTCCAGGAACAGGGCTGGAGAGATGGCTCAGCGGTTAAAGCACTTGCCTCTAGTGCCTAAGGCCCCAGGTTCAATTCTCCAGGACCCACATAGGCCAGACCCACAAGATGGTGGCTCTGGTTCTCTCTCTCTCTCTCTCTCTCTCTCTCTCTCTCTCTCTCTCTCTCTCTCTCTCTCTCTCTCCTTGAAAAATGAATAAATAAAATATTTTTTTAAAAAAAAGAGTCCAGGAACAGTTGTGTGGGAGCACCAACAGATGGATTCCTGTTTGATCCTTCATGTCTATTACAAGTTGAAGGAGAATAAAGATGTTAGTTATTCAAGTTATGTACAGAGCAAGTTCCTGAAAACCTGGCAATCATTATTGTTGTGTGTTTACCTTAACAACCTGTTTCCAACCTGCCTCTGTTCCTGCCTTGATTTGCTGGTCCAAGAATCTTCAGATCATTGCCTGCATATTGTTATTATTATTATTTTAGCATAAATTTGCCCATAGAAAGATGTAAAAATCAAGCTGTAACACCAATAAATCACTATTGAGCATCAAGCTAATAGTCCCCCATTTCTTTCGGCTTCGACCACCAGGACCTCTCCACTGGATGGTGCTCACCTGAGGAACAAAGGCAGCTTGTCACAGTTCAAGGATAAGCTGCTTTATCTCTGCTCCTTTGTCTGCACTTTGGCCTAGCAATCAGCAAGGGGAAGATGACCTTGGTGATAAGGGCAAGTCAGTGCTGTGAAAGTAAAAAGAATCGCTAACAACATTGATAGCCAGTTTACAGCTGTCCCTCTGTGGGAGGTTCTTATCACAGTGGCCATTGACTGGTTATTAAACTTGAATTTTTATGTTTTCTTTTATGAGGGAAACTGTCCTCTTTGCTGCTGACAATGCAGTCTTGAGAATTACTATGTGAATTATTTCAGATTTTAGTAGCATAGCTAAGAAAGTCAAGAAAATTTGAAATGAGAATATATTTTTTTTCAATTTTTATTTTTTTATATTTTATTTATTCATTTTCAAGCAGAGATACAGAGAGAGAAAGAGAGAGAGAGAGAGAGAGAGAGAGAGAGAGTGAGCATCAGGGCCACCATCTTGTGGGGTGGGTCTGGCTTATGTGGGTCCTGGGGAATTGAACCTGTGGCCTTAGGTACTGGAGGCAAGTTCCTTACCCGCTGAGCCATCTCTCCAGCCCGAAATGAGAATATATGCTAATCTGTATTATCTACTCCATAAAGTTGTGAGTATCAAATTATGAGTAAAGAAACTATAAATCCTTTCATTCTTCTTTTAGTCTGACATGTATCCTTGTATCATCTAAGAGAAATATGAGAGATACTTTTGTTAGCTTTCCATTGTTGGGACAAAATGCCAGATAAAATCAGCTTATAGAGATGAAAGGTTTATTTGGGCTCATAGTTCCAGTCCATCATAGCTTGGCTCCATTTCTTTGGGTCTGAATTCAGGCAATACATCCTAACAGGGTACATATACTGGATCAAGTTACTCACCTCACAATGTCCAGTAATGGCAGGCCCTCAATGCCCTAAGTTCTCTCTGCACCAGGCTAACTTCTGAAAGGATCCAACACATCCCAACAGCACATCAGGCCTGTAAACAAGTCTTTGGCAAATGAGCTTTTGGTGGACATTCCAGATCCAAACTAGAGCACTAAGATAGGCATTGACATACTGGGTCTTGCGGTCTCACATGAGTTTCAAACTATAACATATGTGCCAAAGGGGTTTTAAAAAGAACGTTTCCTCCCCATTCACCTTCAGTGAGTTCAATGATAGTATTCTGAAACTGACCATGACAGAGTTTATGCCTTCGAAATCAACAATAACTCAAATCATGATGGGCTTTTTTTAAATATAAAATTCATAATAAACCTATAAGAAAGTGATGAGACAAACAGGAGACCAATCACCACACAAGTCTGATAACCCAGGAAAGGTCAATGGAGACAGACACTAACAATACCCAATATAAACCCAGGACAAAGACCCAGAGATACTTAAGATCTCAGCAACAAAGCAGACTCAAAACTCACCCACCATGACTCAGGGAACTGAGCCGAAGAGGGGGGCGGATAGAATGTAAGAGCCATAGTGGGGGAGACTATCCAGAGATATCGACCCCCTCAGAGGATGATGCACAAAGGGAGAAGAAACAAAAACTGGCTCCCTCTGGTGCAGTTCATAACCCCTAACCTATGGACAGATCCAGTATGCGGCTGAGGAAGGACCCCAGTGAGTAGGGGACAGAGGAGGGAAACAAAGACACCTTCACAAGAGTTGCTCACACTACATATATACTTATTCATAATAAAGATATTAAAATTAAATAAAATTAAGTATTTAGCCACACACCACTAAAGTGACATATTCTAGGACTTGTGAAGGAAGGAAATGTCTATTTCTCAAAGTAGCAGCTTCCAAAGAGGAGGACCACAGCTCAGTAGACACATTCCATAGTTATTCTCAAGGTCAATTCTTTCCTTCAGCCTCTATATTGTACAAATGACAAAAGCCTCACAGGTTGCTGAATATATATTACCCCAAACTACTTGGAAGCTATGGATCCTGAATATGTGAACGAAATACCCAGCCTCTTCTGAGCATGAGCTGTGCCCTCTTTTGCAGAGTATAAGAGGAGAGCATCTACAGGCCTTGGAGCAGGGAGAGAAAGGCATTGAAAAGTTAAGGAGAAGGGCATGGCCTTGTTAATGGGTTCCAATTACCATAACAATATACCAGAGACATTCAATCTGCAGAGACTAAAGGCTTATTTTGACTCACAATTTGGGAGGTCTAAATTCATGGTGAGCAGACCCCCTTGCTTATATTCCTCTGTGAAGAAGACAGCACAAGATGGTGGGAGAAAAGTAAATCTACTTACCTCGGGGTAATGAGCAGAGAAAGGAAGGAGATTATCACTCACCTGTACCCCCAATCAGTAGTGCCCAGTAGGAACAAAGCCATATCCAATGAGCCTTACTTAGTCCCAACTATGGTAGACACTCGATCTACTAAAAAAGCCCCAAAGACTCTAACTGACCACCTGCAACTTGATATACTAAATTGCAGAAGTGACTGAAAAGCTTATCAACTCTTGTTTGTATCTATTAAGATTTTGTGATTTCTCTATTTTTATGCATTATTGTAAAAATTATATGGACAGAGCCCGCAATGTTTAATTGCTTTTGATTTCGTAGGTAACTTTCATTTAAATATTTTGTATTGTTCCAACATATTGCTGAATTATATTTGCTAATATTTTACTTAGAATTTTTGAAAATGATAATGATTTATATAATAAGCCACTTAGCAGTATCTGGCACATAAAAAACATTTTATAACTTTTAGTTATGAATATCAAGATTGTAAGAAAGCTTGCAAAACATTTTTTCCAGATACTAATAACATTTTCAATTCATTGATAAGTTTTATAACTCTATTTTGGATAGATCATATAAATTTATATAATCATATTTCCCATGAGTAGATCTTATATATATCAATTGCTTTCATCCAAAAATGATGCTTTCTTCTTATTGAAAAAGTGTTTTTTTAATTAAATATCTTTATTATTGCTAACTAGGTACATTGTAAACAAATTCTTTGATGGTAAACCCATTTTGCTTTCCCCTGTCCCCAACCCACTGGGGCCCTCCTCCATGGGCATACTGGATCAGTCCATGGGGTAGGGGGTTATGAATTTCACAAGAGAGAGCCAGTTATTTTCTCTTCTCTGTAGTGTGTTGTCACTGAGGGGGGCAGTATCTCTGGATATTTTCCTCCACCATACATTCTTTCTGCCCCTCTTTTGCTCAGTTCCCTGAGTCATGGTGGGTGAGTTCTAAGTCTGTTTATTATTGAGATCTTAAGTTTCTCTGGACGTCTGCTTTGGGTGGTGTTGGGTATTGTTGGTGTCTGTCTCCATTGACCTTTCATGGGTTATCTGACTTGCTGTGGTGATAAGTCTCTTGTTTATCTTGCTACTTTCTCATAGGTTTCATTTGGGCCCTATATGATGGGCCAGGGATTGTTCAGCTCCTGTCAGGATGTCAGCCATCATTCCATGTCTTAATGGTGGAATTGGGTTGTCCACGGCTATCTCGCTGCTTTCTGAAAAATACAAAAAGAATCTCCATCAGAGAGTGAGATCAGTATAGGTTAAATGAGACACGCATTGCTAATTTGACAAGATTCTAAAGGGTGTAGCCTCTCTGTAGCTTTCTGGTAGTTGGAATTTCCCTCTGGAGGTCAGGTTCTTGGTCCCCATAAGATTTTGCCATGGATCCCAGTTCCAGCTAAGGTTTCCTTGTCACTGAGAGGATCACTTAGCCAATCAGTTGATTACCCTCTAGGCTTAGCACCACTATTGTGCAGATGAACATTTCTTGACTTGCTGGTCTCTTCCATAGAGCAGTGTGTTCAGCAGTCTTGTGACAACTGTCTATATTGTATATCAGTGGTCTCTGCTTTCTCCAAATATCACTGACCAATTTCCCCTGGCAGCTCATGAAATTATTTATGATTAATGTTTTTCTAGAAAATGTATATGTATATTGCGATGGTGTGATACAGATGTCCCCATAAACACATGTGTTCTGAGTGATTGGTCCCCAGCTGATGACAATTTGGGAATTGAAGCCTCCCGGAGGGGATGTATTGTTGGGGGTAGGCTTAATAGGTGTTCTAGCCAGCTTCCCCTTGCCAGTGTTTGGCACACTCTCCTTTTGCTTTTGTCCACCTGATGTTGACCAGGAGGTGATGTCCAGCCTCTCCTCATGCCACATTTCCCCCTGTCATCTTGAAGCTTCCCCTTGAGTCTATAAGTGAAAGTAAACCCTTTCCTCCCATCAACCCCTTGTGGTTGGGTGCCTTGTGCCAGCAACGAGAAAGTAACATATATACATATTTAGGACCCCGGACCCCCAACTCAAAAGAAGACTCTGACCAACTCTCCTATGCAACATGCAAAGGGTTTTATTAAAAGTAACCAGGCATGCCCAGGGCTCAATGTGTATCCATAGCAAGACAGAGGCAATGAGCCCAGAGCCAAGTTTGAGCAGATCCTTTAAAGAGAAAACAAACATACATCACAATTTGGGGAATCTTTACAGGCTTTTCCATTAACCAGAGCATCTGCACATTCTTTCCATATCTGTAGAACCCATCGGCCAGGCCATTCTCAGTATTTACTAGGCAGGCCACAGATGCAAGATTATAGGAAACAAAGGCAGGAATATAGGAGCAGGGTGAGGTGGGGGAGGCACATACCAACATACCATTCTGGGGTAGATATTTCACTTTTTTTTATTTCCTTTTACCAATAATTAGCTCCCTCTTGCCTTGAGATTTTCTACTTTTATTTTAATTTTACTCTAACAATATATATATATACATATATATATATATGAATATTTTAGAAACTATTACTCTTTCTTGTCATCTCTGGATTGTTCAAAAGCTCTGTGTATATGACCCCCTTTTTCATTCCCTAGTTTTTGGCTTGTGATTTCCCACATCTTCTCAATAACTCTTGATGGCCTCTGCCATTTTACGAGTATAAATGTTTTTGCAGCTTCCAATAATACATTTTCCTCTAGTCTCATCGCATCCCAGCTACCACTTAGGCTAAGAAATCATCACATTTTGATATTTCATTCTCCTTCCTTTTTAAAATACTAACTCAAAGCTAGTAATTGCAATACCTACTGTTGTTGTTAGAGTTCTTAATACTGTTTACCACACTCAATGTTTACCTAGAATTACTCAAATGTCAGTCTTTTCACTCAATTCTTTCTTGAATCACACTTCTTGTTTGTAGATGTGACACTCTGCTTGTTGAAAGGTACCCGCTAGTAGCATTTTCAACAATAATTTGAGGTATAAACAAACCTTGTAAGGGTGGTATATTCTCTCCCTTTTTTAAGCCTCACATGGAAGTGACATGTTAGCTGAATTTTGAATTTTAGGTTCCGGTTTCTAAAACTAGAGTTCATCTTGGAAGCTCTAGAGAGAAGCCAGCTATCAGCAGAATTACTGATCTTTTCCCATAATTGTCTTTTCCATCTGGCTACTGTACAAGTTTCTCTATGTCTAGTGTTCTGTGGTTTCACAGTGTGGCGAGTCATGATCTGTTTTATTTAGCCTAGTGAGTAATCTCAGTTTTGATTCTAGTCTTTTTCACTCAAGAAAATTTCTACCCATTATCTCTTTGAATAGTCTCTGTTGTGGTCAGCTTTCTAGTTGCTGCGCAGAAAGAACCCAAACAGAAGCGGCTTGTGGAGGAATGGGTTTATTTGGCTTACGGACTCGAGGGGAGACTCCATACTGGCAGGGAAAACGATGGCATGAGCAGAGGGCTGGACATCACCTCTGCCATAGCACTGGAAATAGCGGCAGGAAGGTGTGCCAAACACTGGCAAGGGGAAGCTGGCTTATAACCCCCAAAAGCCCACCCCCAACAACACAGCTTCATCAAGGTTATAAAACCCAAACTACCATCAGCTGAGGATCGATCTATCAGAACACATTCAATTGTTTGTGGGGGACACCCGGATCAAACCATGACAGTCTCTCTTCCGCTCTCTCTTTACTTCACAGCATTCTAAATTGATTACATTTGGTCACCTCTATATATCATCAATACTCTTTAGCATCATATGCTTCCCTTTTTTATTTTTCTGCAGCTTATTCTGAACCACTTTCTAATCATTCTATTAGGTTATTAATTCCAATGAATACATTTTTCACTTCTTGAATTTCTGCTTGCTAATTATTCTATAGATAACTATTCCTTCTTCAGGTACTGTCATTGTTTCAATTCCTGTTCAATGGGAAGCAGAGCCAGGAGAATCTTGAAGCTCATGGGCCAGCAAAGCCTTCACAAGAAGGACCCTATCTCAAACAGGGTAGAAGAAAAGAAGAAAAACCCCAAGATTGCCCTCTGACTTCCATACCTATGAGGCCCAACGGTCCTCATACACACTGTGGTAGTTTGAATGTCAAATATCCCCAATAGCCTCAAGTGTTTGTGATTAAGCCTCCTACTTGTTCCCCAGCTTCGGGAACCTTTGTAAGATGGATCCTTGCAGGATGAGGGGTGTTGCTGGACACAGGCATAGGTTGATTAGTCCAGCCCATTGTGTTCAGAGCCAGTGGGTTCTTGCTGCTCTCTGTGTGCAGCAGAAGTATGACGTTGTGAACCAGCTACCAAGTTTTCCCCACCTTGATGAAGCTTCCCCTCAAAATTATGAGCCTGAAATAAATCATTCCTTCTATCAGCTGTTTCTGGTGGGAAGATTTGGCCCAGCATCCAGAAGCAAGCAAGCAAGCACACACACACACACACACACACACACACACACACACACACACACACACACAAATGGTAATCTGTATAAATGTGTGGCATGCAACTTAATGCACTGCTACAGGACGGTAGCAAGCATGAAAACCAGACCATGGGAAAGGAATCCTGGGAATTAAATCTCTCTGTGTCCTGTGGGACCTGGTTATAATCCTGCAATGGCTTCTAAGTAAATTTTATTTTTATTTTTAAAGAAAGGGGGTTTGGGAAATGGCTCAGTGGCAAAGAGTACTTGCCATGCCAGGATGAGTGTCTGGGAAGTCAGAGACGGTCTTCACTCAATCCCCAGCCCCATGGAAAAAGCTGGGGCAGAGATAAGAGAATCCCTGAGGCTCACCAGTCATCCAGTGTACCTGGAAAATGGCAGCTACAGGCTTAGAGAAAAATTCCATGTCAAGGAAAGAAGGCAGAAGAGCCAGAGGGGAGATCACCCACACCCAATACTCCTCTGTCCATCACATAAGCATCCATGATACATACACACAACACACTAACACAACACAACACACACACTACACACACATGCCAAAAGAAAAAGAAAAACAGTTAAGGGTAATGTGGTAGTTTGAATAATGTCTCCCAAAAGAATTAAGGATTTATTAAAATTATTAATTGTCTCCAGGCTTCTGGATAGAGGAAGTGACACTTTGGCCTGGCCTCCTGGGGACTGACCCTTTCTAATTTGGATGCAAAATAGTAAGGATAGATATGCAAAAGAAGAGCCAAAACCCTGGTCTGGAGATCTGCATTTTGTGAAACACAGTGTGTTACAGTGTGCTTGCTTGGTGCTGGTGCTGGGCTTCTGTCTCTGTCTCTGCTTGGATCTGTGAAAAGGGGCCAGCCTTTTTCCTTAACTTCCTCTAGATCTGTTCAATAAATTTTCCTCCCAAATTGTGCCTGGTTTGAAGATTCATCCCAGCGGTGTGTGGCTGACTACGAGGAAAACATTTGCAGAAGAAGACTATGGAGATGGCTCATCAGTTAGAGGCACTTGCTTGCAAAGCCTGCTATCGTGAGTTCTATCCTCCTCAGCAACCACATAAATCTAGATGCAAGGTTCACATAGGTAGGTGATCCCAATGGCCTCCAATGACAGGAGTCAGAACCAGAAGACTCTAAAGCCCAAGGGCCAGCTAGACTGGTGATCATTTGCAATAGCAAGAGGCCCAGTCTCACAAAAGGTAAAAAAAAAAAAAGAACATAGATAGCTTGAGGTTGTCCTTGGACCTCCACATGCCTGCCATCTGTACGTGCACGCACACACAAATAAGTTAAAAATAAATACATATATAAAGTGGGATGAGAACCATGTAATTGGGACTGAAAGACATGTTTAATTACTAGCACCATCTTTAAAATCACATCTCATAAGCAGCCAGTCATTGGTAAACTCCTTATCTATAAACATCCTTTACACACACACACACACACACACACACACACACACACACACACACAAAGACACACACACACAAATACAGATTATATTTGGCTATAGCTTCAGTAATCTACATTCATGCCAGCAGACCCGAGAGAACTGATTCTTATGTGTCATTAAATTGCCATCGTCATTCAAGAGAGGAGCCACCACAGTCATATCGTGAAGGATCCATATGGAACCCCACAGAGAATGATGGGATGAACAATGGGACCCACAGCCACAGCCATTCAATCAACACAGGATAAGCCAGTGAGACAGAAACCAATGATTTTTGACACAAAGACCCCTAAGCTCTCAACCTTAAAGCAGCCTTAATGCTCACCCACCACGACTCAGGGAACTGAGCGGAAGAGGGGACGGAAAGATTGTGAGAGCCATGGTGGGGGAGATTATCCAGAGGCATGGCCAGAAGAACCTGGCTGAATACTAGGCTATCCATGGTCCCCTGCCACAAGGACTGATCCAGACGACCCACGGAGGAGGATATCTTGCTGATTGGGGATGGCAAGGGAGGGGCATTGGGGAATTGGGGACAACAACTCATTGTTTGCCCACTAAATAATGTAACTCATTATGGACAATAAAAAAATAAGTAAATAAATTTTTTTTTAAGTTGCCATCGCCATTATTAATTTGCCACTTACATTGTTGAGGCTAACTTCAGCTTGTACCTGCATTCTCACTGTAAGTGTAAAAATGGACAGCATCTTCATTGGTCTCAGAGAAATTCAATCAGTGCACAGCAAGTCTGATGTAATTAGAGAGAAAATTGAAAATCCACTGAGTCAAGAGAAATATTTACTATTAAACAGAGGAACTGTTATAGTCTGCATTCAAAAAAAAAAAGAGAGAGAGAGAGAGAGAGAGAGACACTTTTAGGTCAGCCTCAGAACATATTCTTTTCTTCAAATCCCAACATAGCAATGTGACGGTGAAATGTCTGTAGGGACCCCCCTCCCCTTTCAGCCCCTCCCCTTGAGTGGGAGGTGTTTAGTTAGAGCTACAACCTAGGTGCTAAAACTGATTGGTCAAATATAAACCAATCAGCTGTCTCTCTGACTCACCTGGGGAGGACTTAAAACTAGCTTCCCTAGAGGAAGTAGGCCCCTCTTCCCCCACATGGCAATGGAGTAGGACGACTGCTGACCCAGGCCTCGGTGAGGTAAGGCCTGTACCCCTACCCCAGCTGATGGCTCCAGACCTTTTCTCTCATGAACCTCTCTTTCTCATAAAGGGAGCTTTCTGTTATCTTTTCTGGGGCTATTTATCTAACTAAATAATATAAACTCTGTGAACTCTCTGACACGTATTTTCCCCACATTGGTGGCAGGAGTACTCTGTAACTTCCCACATGATGACTGGGAAATTTCCCCATCCAACTCCCCTTTCCTAATCTACTAAATTAAAATAAATGTGTAATTAAATTTTAATTCTGTCCCTGTGTACAATTCTTTGGCATTAGAGGACAAGAACTCGGAGTAGGAGGAGGGAGAAGGGAGGATCCCAAAACTCTCTCTCTCCCCCGTGTTACTTATGAATATTAATTATCAGCAAGGGTCAGAGAGTTCCAAGAACAGAGATTTAGACTTCCATAGTGTATAGAGAAAAGTTCTGAGTGTATCCAACTGTAGGCACATCTCAGGAATTTTAGTGAAGGAGAAAAAATATTCTTATATAGCATCTTTGAATATATTATTCACAGGTCATCCAGCACAGGTAATACCTATAGATGCTCAGGTACATATGGATGCCAGCAGTGGAAAATTAAGTTAAATATAATATTCCATATACATACATGCATGCATGCATACACACACATATAATTTTAAAATTTGACAAAATATGGGGAAAACGATGCAACGAGGAGGCTGAATGACAAAAATTCAGAACCAGAATAGACAATACTGCCTCATCCACAACATAGGTCTATGTGTATATTAGACTGTAGAAGTGTGAATTATGTCCTCCAATAGAGTTTATTATAATTGTGTTTATTAAATTGTAAATTGTCTCCAGCCAGTTCTGGCTGGAGGAGGTGAGTCACCTTGGCCAGATCCTAGGGTTCAGCCCTAAGGTGTTTCTGGGGTGGGTCTGGAATTCTAGCTTTACATATGCAAAAGCAGTCTGAGTTCAAGCCTGGAGTTCCTTTTCTTTGCCAGTTTGAGTGTGCTTGCTTGTGGTGCTGGTGGTGGGCTTCTGTCTCTGCTTGCTTCTGTGAAAGGGGGGTGAGCCTTTTTCCTTAACTTCCCCTGGATCTGTTCAATAAATACTTTTCCTCCCCATAATCATGTGTGGTTTGGAGATTCATCCCAGTGGCATGTGGCTGACTACGACATTAGACAATACTGCCTCATCCACATGATAGGTCTATGTGTATATTAGATAATATTGCCTCATCCACACCATAGGTTTCTGTGTATATGCATGTATGTATTTATAATTGTATGTACGTGTGTGTATATATATATATATATATGTGTGTGTGTGTGTATGTCATATATATTCATTTTATCTAGCTGACAACAATAAGGTAATATATATGTAACAATGAATAGAGCTTGTTTCATTGTGTAGGCTCAGTCACTGAACTAATCTTAAGTTTGGCACTAAGTTTCTTATATTTTTGGGATTCTTTTTAGTTCTTGTCCTGTGTGCAAGGATAAAATTACAAAGGAATGTAGGCACTGCCCTTCAGCTGCCACAATGGTTGTTGAAGATATCTAGATAGCTTGTGGTATAGAGTGAAGAGGAGGAAAAGCTTCTGCTTTTAGTAACCAGTTCAGAGTAAAGTCACAGACCACATTACGACGTTTCAGACAAGCTGAATCATAGAAACACTGGTGTCTACATACACAATGGCTGCTTTCTGGCTGTGTCTTCACGTGATTACTAAAGTGGGAAGCATTCATTTTTTGCCAAAGGGATTTCCAAAGGACTGTCCGTCATCCTACGTTATGAGGACATCATCCTTATCATCAAACGTAATGTTCTCTCAAGAGTTCCATCTCTGAACACCATCATATTGAATTTTATGGGACACAAGTCAATTCATCACATTCAGGCTTCGAAAGCATCCAAACCTAACTTGGCCTCATGGAAAAATCCCAGGGTCTCCATTCATTTGCCTTCTTGTTTAATCATACAAAATCATAAGATACCAGCCTTTACATCAATGGCAGACAAAAATGAGCTCTCTCTAAAGTGACTGCGATCATATTTCCTTGGGAATAGTACCAAATTACAACACTCCCAATTCTATATGCAAATGTAAACTTCAAAAGAATTAAGTGGATATTTTGTAAAAATTAAATTAGTAGCGATTATTAAGACTTATCCTAAAGAATATTTCTTTTAGAACAAAACAAAACTAGGTAAAATATGAATGAATATAGTTTAATGGAAAATCACTCACTGAGTAATAGAGGAACAAAATGGATTTGTACATGGGAACTAAATAAGCTGAAAACAAAACAGTAATGCACTGGGGAAGTGAGTCTTAGGGGAATGTGTCTCCTGTGAAGGATGACCTCTGAAGTGACCATCTTGTCAGTATCTCTAGTGATGGAAATGCCAGCATAAAGGGAAAATGTTTGAACCAAAATTATATATGTAAGGGAGAGAGGAAGGAGAGAAGGGAGATAGAGAAGAAAGAAAAAGAGAAAGAGAGGGCTGGAGAGATGGCTCAGCGGTTAAGGTACTTGCCTCCAGTGCCTAAGGCCCCTGGTTCAATTCACCAGGACCCACATAAGCCAGACCCACAAGGTGGTGGCCCTGGTGTCCTTTCTCTCTCTCTCTCTCTCTCTCTCTCTCTCTCTCTCTCTCTGTGTGTGTGTATCTCTGCTTGAAAATGAATAAATAAAATATTTTAAAAAATGAAAAATAATAAAAAAATTAGTTCCACTCCTCATTTTAAAAAAAAAAAGAAAAGAAAAAGAGAAAGAGAGAAAGACTATGTTTGCACCTGGCTTTATATGGGGACTGGGGAATTGAACCCAGCCTGAAAAGCTTTTCAAGCAAGAACCTTTAACTGCTGAGTAATCTCCTACCTCCCTGAACTGAAATTCTTAATGTCCATGCTATTCATTTTACTCTTACCATCCAAGGGCATGAGTTATTCAAAGCATAAATATACTCTCTTCCTGAAATTAAGTTTTAAGTCAAGCTTCTTGAAGATTAAAGCCATGTTTCAGCAGAAAAAAATATTTCATTTTTTTAACTATATATTCAGGGGCAGGGGAGATGGCTAAGTGGTTAATTTACTTTCAAGTCAGATGGCCCAAGCTCAATTTCCCAGCACCCATATAAAGCCTGACACAAAGTAGTACATTCATCTGTGATCGCAAAGTGCCCAGAGCAAAGAGAGAGGTCATCAATAAAATCTGGAAGCTTGGCTGCCAGTTAAACTGGTGCCTGCAAAATGAAGAGACAAAAACCTAATAGCAATAAGGGAGACCCTGTATCAAGCAGGGGTGGGTAAGGACAAATGCCTCAAGGTTTTCCTGAGACATGTATACATGTTCCTTAATATGTACATGCCTGGATACACATCCACACATACATACAGATACAAATGCATACATACAGACACAAACATCATAAAGTGAAAAACAAACTACTGTGTGTTCAAGATTACAGCAACTACAAATAAACAGTGACCAGCTTTATTTCAATCAAGTTAGTCTTGTACATGGTTTTGTCAATCACTGGAAATCTCCAAATCCATAGTTTTATTGCTATTGTGATAGTTAAATGTAACTTTATGTTGCCAAGTACTATAGTGCCTTTAAATAGCCCAACAATTATTTTAAAATAATTTATATATCATTTCTCTTTATTTAAAATTAAATCTTTTCAAAATATTATTTAAAAATCTGTAAAAGATAAAAAACTGGTCCATGCACTTGGCTTCTATTTTATATAAATTATGTTCTAACTGCCATATATGTTGTACACCCAGCTCCAGAGCCCACAATTCTTATTTTTTAATATTTTATTTATTCATCTTCAAGCAGAGAAATAGAGAGAGAGAGAGAGAGAGAAAGAGAGAGAGAGAGAGAGAGAGAGAGAGAGAGAGCACCAGGGCCACCACCTGTGGGTCTTGCTTATGTGGGTCCTGGGGAATTGAACCCGGGGCCTTACTTACTGGAGGCAAGTGCCTTACCCGCTGAGCCATCTCTCCAGCCCCACAATTCTTTTTTTTTTTTTTTACACAATTAGAACACAGTAAGTGTGTGCTGGTAATAGAAAAGATATGAAAAATGCCATAAGAACTTGGTGCCTAAATTGATCTGTGTTAATACAGCTAAACAGAATTTAAAATTATGGCATTTTTTTTTCAGAGAAGTAGTTGAAATTGGTGCTAACATGAGAAAAATGTCTAAATTGTTTAGTTGGGTATCTGAATGTACTCCACCTATTGTTGACAGGCAACTGTTTTCTCAATCATATCCCCTAAGATCAATTTTTTCTTAAAATGAAAACCATCCCTTGGCCTTAGAACAAACACCACCTCATGACCTATGGTGTCCAACACAGGATTCGATCTGAATGTCACCCATAATTTTATTCTTGAATTGCTCACTTAAGCAAACAGGCCTATGATGTATGAAACCCTTTACCAGACATGCAAGATTCAGGGATGAATACCCGTGTGGTCCTTTCCACAGTGTAAATAAGAGGCATAAGCCAGTCTTGCAGCAATTTTCTAGTTGGTGTCCTTTAGAATTGAATAACATTAGTGTTATCCCCCTCCTGCTAAGAATGAGCCAGATAATGGAATTTCATTCTCATTCCATTTTTAGTCACACTCCTTAGAAATTGTCTAAATGTGTTTCTGCCTATTTTTAATGATCTTACTTAGCCCCCCCAAAAAACAAGATATATATCTACCCCAAACCTCTACCTTCCCCAATATACCTGGTACTATTGAGAATATATCTTCAGGAGTACCAATAACAATAGAAAATTCAGGATGCAAATCATGCTAATTTGTATGATTTGTTAAATGCTTATGTTGATATGTATGTTGTGGCTATTTTATTAAAATTAGGATTTAAAGAGCCATGGGGCATCTTGGTGAGCAATATGAATTTGAGTTGATCTGTCGTCCCTCATTGTGGAAGAAAGAGAAAACTAGAACATGAAACTGAAAGGGTATTGCTTGAAATGTGGAGAGGAAGGAGAGAGCTATGAGGAAGGGAATATAAATAGTAATAAAGTAAATTGTGATCAAAGTACTTTATATGCATGCATATAAATTAAAGAAACCCCTTTGTACCAATTAAGATAAAAATGAATCTGAAAATTACAATGATATTAGCAGGAAAAAGGAAAAGGAAAATCCAATAAAAGGATGAAATATTAATGTTTGTCTGTGAATTGAGGCTAGTCCTTAGGGCTAGTCAGAGAGAAGTTGCTACGAGTGGCTCCATATCCTTTGAACAAGTCCATCCTCTCACATCTTGCAGAAAGAACACATTCTTGGGTATAATGTTACTGCTTTAAATAAACATTTACCAAGTAACCACATGCTTTCTTTCCTAGCACTAGAGTAAATCCCAAACTAGATGGACAGATGGCAGCCCAAAAGGTGAATAAAATGTTAATGAAATTCTACCAGCAAGTGATTAATTTCACTTAGGTAAATGCTATGGAGGAGCATCTGGATAGTGTGACGAGCAGACACTCCTTTAGCAATCAGACTCCCTACCTTGGAAAGAGTCAGCATTCTTTCTTCCTGCTGTTCCAATGCAGAACGACTGCCCAATCTCAACAGTGCTAATCTCTCAAACAATTTCAGCTGAACAGGCTCTGTCTCCAGCCTGAAACTGTCATTTCTTGCTGTGCCATATCCATCTGCTTATGCCAGTACATTTCTTCTAAACTCAACCCTGCACAAGTTCTCAGAAAGAACACAGAAAGCCTCTCACCCAATTTGTGTCTAGCCTAGTTCAAAGCTCTTTCTTGCCCTTATGAGCCAAGCCTACATAGTCCATAGTTATTAATACATTTCAGTATTTCACCTCTGACCACAATGGTCCATAAAACTTTACTTATAGCACTTCAAAGCATCTCTCAGGCTGAGGTTTCAAATACTTACTTACACATTCCTCCTGCAAATCAGTTCCTAAAGACCAAAAGCCATACACTAAGGTGTCTAGCAGTAACAACCCCACTCTTAGTACTAATTTTCTGTTGTAATTACTTTTTCATTGCTGGTATAAATCATCCAACCAAATGCAGCTGATGATAGGAAGGGTTTTTTTTCCTTTTTTTTTTCCTTTTTTTTTTTTAAATTTTGGCTTAGAGCCTAGAGGGGAACCTCCATGAGGGCAAGGGAAAGTATGGCATGGGCAGAGTTTGCACCTTGGTCACAACAGGTGGGAAACTTCAGCAGGAAAGTGATCCGAACTCTAGCAAAGGAGAGCTGACACCCCTAAGCCCACCCCCAACAAAACATCTCCTCCAGCAAGGATCCATCATCTAAATTTCCATCAGCTGGGAACCAAGCATTTAAAACACTTGAGTTTATGAGGGATACCTAATTCAAACCACCACAAAGCCCATGAAGGACAAATAAATGACCAAGAATCATCCCTCATTCTGCTCAGATGATAGAAATGGTCTCTTGATTCTTTTGAAAGAAGGCAACCTGTCACAATATCAGGAAATAAAACCAATGTCACCTACTTAAATTGTTCAGACTTTACAAAGACCTCTCAGGAAAAAAAATACCAAGCAACAATTTGCCCCACAAAGGGTGCCATGCACACTTGACATTAAGGGACTTTAGAGTTAGATATGTAGTAAATTTCTGTGAAGGAACCTAGAGGAAAGCTTTAGCAAAGTATCCCAGACAGAAGATTCTGGCTAAAATTCCACCACCAGAGTCAAGAGTCCCTCTGATTCTTGGTCTAATTTTATTTTTATTCCAGTTCACCCTGCCATTACTTAAACATCTCCCTAGATTTTAAATGTCTTTAAAAGCAAAATATACTTCTCAATAGAATTTTCCTAAATGTATTGAATTTTATAAAGCAGACTCCATTTTATAAAGCAGACTCCATTTTTAGACTTACTTCCCCCTCCCTAAAGAATGTCTGGTCACAAAGACCAGAAAGTAAAAAAAAAAAAAAAGACACCATATAAGGAAGCATATGGCTGTCCTGGAATGTGGGCTGGCCCTGGGATGTGGCTCCAAGGAAGTAACCAATCAAGAGGCATACAGATACAGGAAAGGAGCCAATAGAAATACCACACACCCTGTAACCTGAGCTGTATTATAATTAGATAGCTCCTGTCCATAAATACCCTGCTCCTTTGTTCTTCGGGGCTCCATCTTGCCTAGACATTCATCTGCCTGCTTGTGGAGCCCGACTGCGCAGCCGAAGAATGAAATCCTCTTGCTTTTGCATCTGCTGGTGTGGTTATTGGAGTTTTGGGGTACGCTCTCCTGAGAGAGGCCTT
>PVHP010036821.1:0-17683 GCA_004024765.1 Zapus hudsonius
CCCCATAAGCCCGCCCCCAGCAACACAGCTCCATCGAGGTTGTAAAACCCAAACTGCCATCAGCTGAGGATCGATCTATCAGAACACATTCAATTGTTTGTGGGGGACACCTGGATCCAACCATGACAGTTATTGACTGCACTCAAGTTTTGAACGTAAGGCTTATCTATACCTATAACTCTTCCCAGTGTTAATCAAGCTGAACACCCACTTGGCCAAAACAGTTGTTTTTTGCCCAGATGAACGGAAAACAGTTGGCTGGGCCACAGCATCCTGATGGATGACAGATCATGGCGGCGTTAGAGGGAAAGAATAAGCAGGTGCAGTTTTCCGGGCTGGTCATGGTCGAAAGTGTCCACTCGGCTGTGAGGGGCTGTGCTTGTCCACAGCTTTGGAGGGACACAACTGAGAAACAGTGTCTAACTGCTCATTGCTGGGGAGCTGACTGGAAACACTGCCCAAAGCTGCCATATTCTAAGGGGGTTGAAATAAAAAAGGGTGATCTTGGAATATTGGCCTGGAGGTCCTCGGGGCTGGAGACCCCTGTCTAGAGCCAGCAGGCTTGGTGCCCCCATCTTACCCTCACGGTTCAGTCTGATGTGTGGAGATAATCATGCCAGGAGGTGGACCACTTTGGAAATAATCACGACTCAGAGCAGACATGCCAAGCACTTTCCACTTTAAATGTAAACGTCAACAACAATTCTCTACTGAAGGCACACGGAACTATGATCCAGTAGCCGCCTATAGCCTTGGTTTCCGATGGGGGTGCTTGTGGAGTGTAGGGTGGCCAGTCTGCTCTTTTCGCCCATGCGCATTGGGCAGGGAGCTGCTGTCCGTGGTCTGAGGCAGCCAGATGTGTTCTCGAGGACTGCATCACCCAGAGGTCAGCTTCTGATGGCATGTTAACACATGGCCCAGAAGCTGCTTGGGTCAAGGCTCACCAGGGGAGTCTGCTCACCCTCCTGGACAGCGGACGGCCTCTCCTTCACATTCTGGGTCCCCTCTTGCATCTGCATGAATGGGGTCACCAGGCCCCAGGCTCCTCAAGAAATCACTGTCTTGCAAGCTTCCAGCATCCACCACTGAGCCCCGTCTCTCAGCTATGGCTGGCGGAGGGCCGTACCTTGTTCTGAGGTGCTGAGGAGAGAAGGTGTCTAACTGTCCACTAATGGGCAGGAGCTTCACGAGCAGCAGCAATACCGAGGAATTGATTTCTTTCTCGGTTACAAATTGCAAATGGAGACATCCTGACATGCAAAGGAAAGCCCACAGACTGGGGTGCGCCGAGCAATATCCAAACTGAAGAGACGGGCTAAATTCTAGTTCGTGTGAGCCGCACAAGGCGAGGATGGGGTCAGAGAGGCAGAGCGGGCGACAAGAGGAAAATCCATAGAGTGAATACCCTGACGGCGGCAGCAGGTTTATTTTTGAATGAAAGCACCATGCATTTAAATTAAATGTCAGATATAATTTTGCATCCAGGCATCAGGAGGCTGAGGGTGTGCATGGAAAGCCGACAGCTCCTCAGAGTGGTTAATTGCTGCCCCCTCCCCCAGCGCCCTGCAGAAGGCTCCCATTCTGGGAGGTGAGCCTGCACCTCCCGTCACCCAGTAACGACCAGAGGTGGCTGCTGGAAACATAGAAGGTCAGTGCTTGGAGGCCCCCCTCCCCCCAGCTTAACTGAGGTTGCTCCCCACTGATGCGTGGTGGAAGCTGGCCTCACTTCGAGAACTTAATCAAGGCAGATGGGGCAGGCCGCACGGCTCCCGTGGCTCCCCGTCCTTTGTTCCAATATTGCTGGAGACAGAAGGGCCCATTCCCTATGGGAGGAGAAAACACTTCTAAAGGAGAGATGAAGATCCAGGACGAGGAAGAAGCCACGGAGGGCCGAGAAGAGCAGCAGACACGTGTGCAGCTCTGCTCTCGCAGGGTTCAGTAGGCAAGCGGGTTGGCAGTCGTCAGTCTTCCAAGAGCCAAGGTGTGCTCCCAGCTCTCAGGCTCTGGGGTGCTCATCGCTGCAGGACTCACGCCTCCTCAGTGCTCCTGCCTTCCGATCCCCGAGTAGCTCCCACTGGGCCCATGGGGTGATTCTGGGCAGTGCCCACAGCAGCCCGAAGAGGGTGCGGTGGTGGAGGGCCGTCTGGAGCTGTTCAGCTAAAGAGATCTCTGTTTGAATCTCACTGTAGGCTTCCAGGCAAAAGCTTGGCAGGTGCTGACCTCTGGGGGCACCAGAAAGGCTGGAGGAGGGGGCAGGTGCTCAACAGCCAAGGACACTTGGTTACCCCAGCCTGGCATTTTGTGGCTCCTACTCAGCTACCTGCAGTGGAGTGAAGACTTGTCTTCTTTTTAAATGTGTGTGTGTGTGAGAAGTCTGTACATGTTCATGTGTGTATAAAGTGTGTACATGTTCATGTGTGTATAAAGTGTGTACATGTTCCTGTGTGTGTGAAATGTGTACATGTTCATACGTGTTTGTGTGTGTGAATTGTGTACATGCTCATGTGTGTGAAGTGTGTACATGTTCCTGTGTGTGTGAAGTGTGTACATGTTCATGTGTGTATAAAGTGTGTACATGTTCCTGTGTGTGTGTGAAGTGTGTACATGTTCATACATGTTCATGTGTGTGAAGTGTGTACATGTCCGTGTGTGTGAAGTGTATACATGTTCATGTGTGTATAAAGTGTGTACATGTTCATGTGTGTGTGGAATGTGTACATGTTCATACATGTTCGTGTGTGTGAATTGTGTACATGTTCATGTGTGTGTGAAGTGTGTACATGTTCATACATGTTCATGTGTGTGAAGTGTGTACATGTTTGTGTGTGTGAATTGTGTACATGTTCATGTGTGTGTGAAATGTGTACATGTTCATACGTGTTTGTGTGTGTGAATTGTGTACATGCTCATGTGTGTGAAGTGTGTACATGTTCCTGTGTGTGTGAATTGTGTACATGTTCATGTGTGTATAAAGTGTGTACATGTTCCTGTGTGTGTGAAGTGTGTACATGTTCATACATGTTCGTGTGTGTGAAGTGTGTACATGTTCATGTGTGTGAAGTGTGTACATGTTCATGTGTGTGAAGTGTGTCCATGTTCATACATGTTCGTGTGTGTGAAGTGTGTCCATGTTCACATGTGTAGGTGCCAGTGCAGGTGCACTGAGTTCTGATTCCCAGGCCCCACGAACTCTGGCACTTCACAGTGTGCCAAGTGCCTTATCCACTGAGCCATCTCTCTGCCCCTTGTTTTGTGTTTGTTTATTTTTTATTTTTCATTTGTGGCTTTTGCGAAGCAGAGTCTCTAGCCCAGGCTTACCCGTGAGTAGGCTGGCTTCAAAATCTCAGTAATCCTCCTACCTCTGCTTCCTGAGTGCTGGCATTAAACACGTGTGCCACCACACATGGCTTGTTTGTTTTTTAAAACAAAGTCCTGGCCTAGAGCTCAGGATTCTCCTGCCTCCGCCTCCCGAGTGCTGAGATTACAGGCATGGGCCAAGGCTTGTGGCCATGCGTCATCCCATGAGCCCCAGGTGGCAAGCTCGCCCTGCACAGCTCCTCTCTGGTCCCCAGTGGGCATCCTCACCCGGCATCCCAGCTCCTGCCTTAACAGCCTGCCCGGACTGATCAGATCCTGCTCTGCTCTGACCCTGCACATGGGTACAGTCTCTCTCTTCCCCTTTCTCGCTCCTTCTCCCTCGAGCCTCTTTCTCCAGCCTCTGCCCATTTAAGGCATGTTGCCACCAAGCCTGCGACAGAGGACAACAGAGGCGGCGGGCTGGTGACCCTGGAAGTGGCTATCAGAGCTGGGCAGCTCCTCCCGGAGATGCAAGGGCGCCACGAGGGATGGCTGGCACTGACAGGCCCATCAGCAGGGAGTGGCTAAAACTCAGAAGCAGGCACTCAGGTACCTGGATTCAGGCTCCCAGAACCTGTGGAGGCCTAGCTGACAGAGTGCTTCTGTGGCTGGCAGGGTTTAGATTAGGTCTGCACGTATGTCTGCAGGGCCTGGCCACACTGTGGCCATGTTTTCTGCTGTCTAGCTGTCATAGTGCTGGAAAGTACTATGAGGGCTGCTGGGGGAGAAAAGGCATCAAGAGCCTTAACTAGCAGGGACCCTGGGAGTTACACAACTGACCAGCCAGGAGAGCAGTGCCCACCAGTCAAAACACTCCTAGAAGGCGTAAGTCCTGGGGGGAAAGCTACTGCTGCTTGGCTAAATGGATACATTGTGTCCATCAAAATGCTCTCTCGATATTTATGTTTTTTAAAAATATTTTATTTATTCACTTTCAAGCAGAGAGATACAGAGACAGAGAGGGAGAGAGAGGGGAGAGAGAGAGAGAGAGAGAGAGAGAGAGAGAGAGAGAGAGAGAGAGAGCGCGCGCACCAGGGCCACCACCTTGTGGGTCTGGCTTATGTGGGTCCTGGGGAATTGAACCCGGGACCTTAGGCACTGGAGGCAAGTGCCTTAACCGCTGAGCCATCTCTCCAGCCCAATATTTGTTTATTCCCATCAATTAGTGCAACTCTCACCTTTGGTTAGAGAAGCTTCTTTTTGGGGGTTTTCATGGAAAATTTATTTCATAGCTTAATATTTCATTATTTATGAAAATACAGTTGATCCTATTATAACCTCTGCTGGTTTTTTTTTTTTAATTTGGAAACATTTTTAGGGAGTATCTGAAAAACACCTATAGTAAATGGTAATATATTTCTTACCACTATTGATTTTCCTAACTTGATCACATTTTTATGACTTCTGCCTGCATATATTAAATTATTCTTATGTTCATTGTGTGATGTGATGTAGCGTTTTCAATGAAAATTGTACTTTTAGAGAAGCGTCTTTATGCAGATGGTGGTGAGTACTGGGAGACTCAAAATTTATCAAGGTGCTGAGATTAAATGACTTCCGTGCTCATCCCCGAATTAGACGTCTCCGCCACATCCACCCCAGAATCTCTGTCCCTGAAGTCACCCACACTTAGGAATGGCTGTACTCACTGTTTTACTCTCTGTGGTTTTGTCCTTGTCCCTTGGCCAACCTCAGTGCTTTCGAACGTCCCGTGTGACAGCTGACATCACTCTGCACGCAGCGTCTTGTGACTTCTCCTTCCTCACTGAAACTAGATTTAATCTACTTGAGAAGCGCTAAAGGGATGGTTGCCGTTAGTCTGGACTCCGGCCCACACGGTCCACGTCAGCATGTGTCTGGCTCCAGCTGAGCTGCCTTTTGCCTTCTTGGGTCTTTCCCTGGGTGAGGGAACCACGAGACATCCAGAGCATGAGGGGCTGCACCTGGGCTCTAAAGGCTCCCAGAATATCCCAGAAGGAGCTTCCAATATTGGAGTTGATAAGAGGAAACATTTGCTCTGGGCCATGCCTTCCAGTGAAAGAAAGGAGCCTGGGAGGAGCTGTAGAGTGAATCCTAGGAAGCGCCACGAGTCCAGGATCCTGGGTCAGTAGGCGGCCATGTTGCTAGCTCTCCTACCCGGCAACCATCATGGTGTCAGAATTCTGACTTTGCACTCACGTTGCATTTTACATGCACCCACAGGGCGGCCTTATCACCACACAGCTGATCTGTGACTTGAGGACAATTTGCAGGTCTGGCAAGAAGGGCTGAACCTTGAGGGGAAATGTGGGGGAGGCACAGGGCTGGTCAGCAAACCCCCATCCTGCCATGGTGTGAGGGAGGCTGCAATGACATCACATTATGACCAGCGCCCCTGCCTGCTGGGGATGCCTGGCTAACCTATTTCTCTCTCTCTTGCAGAACTGTCTGTAATCTCAAACATGGCATCACCACTGTCCCCTGAGGGCGCCCAGGCGTGGGCCCTCTTCTGTGCGCTTTGAACCCAAGCTGGGCTTGAATCTGGCGTGAGGACTGCAGCTTCTCCCTAGAAGGCCTGGCCGAGTCCAGGCTCAGGCCAGCACCCTGTGCAGACAGCTGGCTTTTGCCAATGAAGAATGAGGAGAATCCAAAGAACGCCCGGTGCTGCGGCGCCTGCAACCATCAGACATGCACGTTGGTTTTACAAGTATCTTCTAGAACCTCAAGACAGTAAGTCCAGAACTATCAGCTCTGAAGATGGAAATCATGTGGCCCTGAAGCTCACAGCTGGACGCCCAGGGCAAGGCCCAGCCATTCCAGGAGGCCCTGTGCTGTCTGGCTTTTGTTTGAAGAAGGCATTTGAAAGGAAAGAACCCAGTTTCTTTAAAGCCCTGCTCTCAATTTCACATTAAGAAAGGAGGTCTTTATGTGCTTACAAGGAGTGGCATTAGCCATAGCAGAGCTAGGCCCTGCATGAAGGCTGAATGTCCCGGGAGGTCAGGCGGCCAAGAGGATGTCCTTACCCCTCTGTGCTGCTGGAAGTCCCTCACTGGGCCACCGGGCCCTGTGGAAGCCAGAGCCCATCTGTTCAGCCCACAGGGCAGGTCTTGCCGGTGCCCTGACTTCCTGTGACCGCCCCTGGGTGTTCCTGTGAGCCCACCCTCTCTGCAGCAGATACCCAGCACTGCACCCATCAGCGTCAGCCAGGGAAGGCAGAGCTGGCAAGTGGCCCCCCAGCATCCCTGTCTGCCTGCAGCAGGGCAGTCTGGTTCCCGGAGGGCTTAGGGTTTGTCTTGGGTTTGGTTTTGACTCCCTGTGCCTGGCCCTTTGACTGCCACCCGTTTGAGCCTTCATTGCAGTGAAGGAGAGGATGCTTCTGAGGTCCCAGAGCCCCTGTGCTGATGGCCTGAGCCTCCTCCTCCTCCTCGAAGCTCCAGGGTGTGTCACTGTCGTGCTCCCTCACAGAGCAGGATGCTGGGACACAAGGTTGAGAAACGTGCCTGGGGGTACAGAAATGAGAGACTGTGCTGGAGTCTCCCCAAAGCTGCACTTTTATGAAAACTTGGCTGCCAATAGCACTATTCCAAAAATTCTACTTAAAAGCACATGTATGTGTAAGGTGTTTTTTCTTCTATTTTTTAGTCTTGTTGCTCTGTTTGGTATCGTTCCCACGTGCAGTTTTCTGGAGCACAAATCACATGCCAAAAGCGTCCTATCTGCCAGCATTGGAGTTCAGCCAATGTTCTCCACAAGGCAAGGTCCACACGCAGCCTGTGAGGCTTACATGGTAGACATGTCCGTGGAAAAGCCTTAGGCAACCAGAGGTCTCCATCTTCCTCTGTCAAAGACACTGAGCCATGGAGACAGTGTGATGAGCTTCTCCAAGGAAGGAGCTCTCCCCCTCTAGGGAGAGGCACTGGCACGCTTCCAGAGGGCACTTTATCCCTCGAGGAAGGACCTCTGTCACTCAAGAGAAATTCCCACTCAAGGAAGAGCGACGCCGTCTGGCACACTTAGGGAAAGAATTTGGTAACATCCGAGGAAGATTCTGCCACACTTAACGGAGATGCTCACTTAAAGAAGAGTCTCTCACACTCCAGAAGGTGCTGTCACACTGGTAGGAAAGCCTGTCACACTCCGCACTTGAGGAGGATGCTTGGTTACCTACAAGGAACTTTCTGTCACTGAAGGTGCTCTATCCCGTCTGAGAGTCTGTCTGTCATGGTTTGATCCAGGTGTCCCCCACAAACAAATGAACGTGTTCTGATGGATCGATCCTCAGCTGATGGCAGTTTGGGTTTTACAACCTCGATGAAGCTGTGTTGTTGGGGGCAGGCTTATGGGGTTCTAAGCCAGCTTCCCCTTGCCAGAGTTTGGCACACCTTCCTGCCGCTGTTTGCTGTGCTGTGGCGGAGGTGATGTCCAGCCCTCTGCTCATGCCATCGTTTTCCCTGCCAGGATGGAGTCTCCCCTCGAGTCCCTAAGCCAAATAAACCCATTCCTCCACCAGCCGCTTTTGCTCGGGTTCTTTCTGCGCAGCAACTAGAAAGCTGACCACAACAGTCATATTTGAGAAAGGTGCAATGTCACTTCAGGAAGGGCCTCTGTCACACCTGAGAAGACACTTGGTCGCATTGCCACAAGTATCTAGTCTTAGGTGGCAACTTAAAAATGCGAAACATCAGAATTTGGTACCTTGATTGGCAGCTTTTCTAGTTTCCTCAGCGTTTGATAGCGGCCCTGGGTTCCTGGGTGATCGTCTTGGCCAGTTCGCACAACCTGAAACCTCCATACTTGTGTTTTTCCAGATATCTTGTAGTGTGTGGGTATGAGGTCCATGTGCACCATCGGGCCTGGAGAAATGGATTGGGTGTGTCACACGACCGAAGGTCCTCTGAGAGCCAGGGGCACGTCGGTGGGGAAGCTGCCCCACGAAGTCCTCCCGTGTCCACGTGTGATCCAGCCTGTTTCTCTGGCTCAGGGTTGGGGAGCTGCTCGGTACCTCCAGCAGAGGCAGGTCCAGGCTGGCTTGTCCCACACGTGAACATGTCCAAGAGTGAGTTAGGAACTCAGTGGGGTCATGCTGCCTTGGGCACATTTACTGCGGCCTTATATTCAACTCAATATAAGCACAACCCAGAACTCATGGCTAGAACAGGAGCAAACAAAGCCATGCGTCCTGCTCTCAAGCAGTGGGTCACTGAAGCTAACGCTTGACCAAGAGAAGGACACCAGGTACCACAGCCACTCCTCCAGGACCCTCCCTCCACATGTCCCGAATCCAGTCTTACTCACTGCATTTTTATTTATCGTCACAGACCCTAAAGGACTTCCTGGGATGTTTGTCTTTAATGAGACACCTGAAATTCAGAGAAACCCCCCAGAGGCAAAGGAGAATATGGGCTGTGGCCTCCCTGTGAGGCAGGGAGAGGTGAGGGCCCCTCAGATCATTCTCCAGTAGCCCCCCCAAACCCTTGGGGGAGCACTGGGGCTTCTCCCTCAGTCCAGCCACCCCTGGTTCAAGCAGCAGCACGTGAGGCAGCCTGAGGCCTGATGGGTCTCAGTAGAGCTCAGACATGGCCACCTCTCCCCCCAAAGGGGTTCAGCACTAGAGGTGGTCAGCAACACTGACCAGGGCCACCACCTTGTGGGTCTGGCTTCTGTGGGTCCTGGGGAATTGAACCCAGGGCCTTAGGCGCTGGAGGCAAATGCCTTAACCGCAGAGCCATCTCTCCAGCCCATGTTTTACCTTTAAAACTTTTTCCTGCCTCTTAATTCTTCAGTCAGCAGAGAAAACACACTTGATTCCTTAGATGGTAACGGAAGGATGTAGGGAGCCAGGCTGAGCTCAGCTGAGGGACAAGGGTCCAGAGACATGGGGATGGAATGGTCTGTCCACAATTCCTGCTTATTGCTGGTGCTGATCAATAGAGAGAAGCGTCACTACAAATCACAGACCCATGACGTGCAGACTCATGCGATCCTCCCAGTGCAAAGAAGCCCAGAAAGAAACCCCAGGACCCTCCCGGAATCCCGACGCTCTGTGACCGTCTTCCGTTAATGAAATCAGTGACCAAAGATTTAGCTCATCAGACTGCTAAGGGCTCCTTGTTTGCGGATCTCGAAGATGTCGCTACAGCTCTAGGACATCGAACCCAGACCCGGGAGCCAGTGCAGAGGGAACAGGGTCCTGTTACAGCAAACAGGCCGCTGGGTGCTCCTGGGCCAGTTCATTGCATTGTTCTATTACCTGGTTGTTGCGGTCAGCTTTCTAGTTGCTGCGCAGGAAGAACCCAAACAAAAGTGGCTTGTAGAGGAATGGGTTTATTTGGCTTACGGACTCGAGGGGAGACTCCATCCTGGCAGGGAAAACGATGGCATGAGCAGAGGGGTGGACATCACCTCCGCCACAGCACTGCAAACAGCGGCAGGAAGGTGTGCCAAACTCTGGCAAGGGGAAGCTGGCTTATAACCCCCATAAGCCCGCCCCCGACAACACAGCTTCATCGAGGTTGTAAAACCCAAACTGCCATCAGCTGAGGATGGATCTATCAGAACGCATTCATTTGTTTGTGGGGGACCTGGATCAAACCATGACACTGGTACATCCAGATAGCACAGGACACATGCGCACACCTGAGGAGTTTACAAGAGGCTGCCACCGTGACAGAGGGCGCTCATCCCAGCCACGCCTCTGTCTGTATGGGGACATGGGAGAGACAAACAGCTCATGGGGAGTCATGGAGCTGGGACAGATGGGGTGTAGTCTCCCTTTCACCTTCAATGACCCATAGATAAATGCAATTAAAAAGATTTTTTTGTGTGTCGAGTATGTAATATGGGGTGTATGCATTTGCGTGTGCAGACAGGTGTGCTCTGTGGCGGCCAGAGGGAAAAAGTCCCGTATCCCCTTAGTCACTCGCATATTTCCTTGAGATGAGATCTTCCCTCAAACTGGAGCTACTGTCCATTATGAGCCCCAGAAATTGTCCAGTTTCCGCCCCACCCCATGGACTTGGGTTACAGATGTGCGTGGCCATGCCCAGCTTTTTAGGTGGATTCTAGGAAGCTGAACTTGGCAGCTTCTCCCAAAATACTTAAGTGGCAAGCACTCCTAACCACTGAGCCATCTTGCCAAAATGTAACTTTAAAACATAATCCTCACCAGGGGTGGTGGCACACATCATTAATCCTAGCACTCGGGAGGCAGAGGTAGGAGGATTGCTGGGGGTTCGAGGCCACCCTGAGACTACAGAGTGAATTCCGGGTCAGCCTGGGTTAGAGTGAGACCCTATCTCAAGCCAACCCCCCACCCTGCAAAAAATAAAAAATCCACAAAACAAAACAAAATGAAAACATAATCCTACAAGAACGATCATGGAGGGCTGGAGAGATGGCTCAGCGGTTAAGGCACTTGCCTCCAGTGCCTAAGGCCCCGGTTCAATTCCCCAGGACCCGCATATGCCAGACGCACAGATGGTGGCCCTGGTTCTCTCTTTGCTCTCTCTCTCTTTCCCTCTCTCTCTCCCTCTTTCTTTCTCTGCTTGAAAATAAATAAATAAAATTAAAAATTAAAAAAAAAAAGAATGATCATGGAGAAGTCCCACTGAGTTCCCTGAAACTTAAAAGCTTGATTTGCCTCAAATCATGGTTTCTGCTTCAAACTCTGTTTTCTCTCCGGGAAACTTGAGAAGGGACGAGAGAGCTCTGGCCGCCTTGGTCCAAGGGCCACCGTGGAGGGTTAAGGCCAGAGCAGAGCCTCCCTGTGGAAACCCTCGGCTAAGTGGGCCCTGCATCTGCGTTGGCTGAGTCCTCGCTTCTCCATTCCATCCATCAACACACAATTACTGTCACCGTCGTGTGTGTCGCTGGGTGTCAGGGTACGTGTGCCAAGCAGCATAAAAAAATGGCTGTTAGGTTGGCATAATTTTTCATTATCGTCTTCATTAACCACAGTGAGTGGGAGGGAGGGTTTGCCCGTTCCCCATCATCACCATGACAACGCTTGCAAAGCCCGCATGCCCAGTGTCCACCCAAGAGTCGGGCTGAATGTCCTCATTATTCTGCCTCTCGGCCGGCCTGCCTTGCCAACGGGGAGACCAGTGCAGGCCGGTGATTTATCCCCCCGATTCCTCCTGACAGCCTGGCTTGGTGTCGGGCGTAAGGCACTGGTCTGATTTCACAGTTTAATTACTGCTAATCTGAGGGGGGCAGAGCTAATGAGCTCCCAGCAATTCCTCAGCAATAAGGAAGCCGGACCAGACACTGTTCCTCCCCGCCCTCTCCCATGCCATCGGGGCCTGGTGGGAGGAAGAGGCTTATTGTTAGTCTGTAGGGCACGATGACTAAGCAAATATGGAAACTCAGAGGTTGTAAAACTGTCAATAGCAGAGCCATGTCAGGAAGCAAACAGCCCCACATGGATCTGGGAATTTTGCCAGCAAGCCCCATCATGGCTGCACAGACAGGCTCCTGGTGGGCCTGGATCTTTGGCTCTTAAGTGGCAACAGGCAGAAAAGGGCTGTCTGAGCCTCATCCCTGCTCCCTTGAAGTGTGCACACGCCCACGGAGATGTCTTCCCTAAGACTTCTCAGGGGGAAACAGACATGTGCCACCTTCCACGGCAAGCCTCTGGGCCAGCATTCGGCCTCTCAGCCCACCCTTCCTCCTCTGGTCTCAGCTGATGCTGCACTAAGTGTCCCTTCACCACATCTGTCTCACCTGTCTCAGCTGGAAGCCTTCCTTCCTCCTCCGGCTCCTCTCCCCAGCCTGCTTGCACTCCCCGAGTCCAACCAATGGTTGGATGCAAGCTTGCCAATGGGAACCCTTCAAGGCAGAAAAGGCCAACCGAACACTCGACCGTTCTGTCTGCGGCTTCCAAGAATAACCTGTATGATGGTTAAGCATATGACCGAAGTGTTCTGTGGCTGGTGGGTTGGACAGTCACTTCTGGTTCTGTCCTGTCTGTAAGCACGGGGCTGTAAGACTACTCAAGGCTGCCCCCCTCTTCAAGTTCTACGGGAGGATCTCTGCTCTCCTGAGACCCAGTGCAGCCACCACCAGGATTGGATCTGGAATGCATGGAGTCAAGCTTGCTCTGCCTGTCTGGAGGCTGTGGCCCTGCTTCGTCAGAGGCTGTGGAGAGACAGAATCACGGCACAGCCGGCAAGATCAGCAGCCAGATCTCCCCATGTCGTTCCACCTGGACACGAGGCACCAGCCTGCACAGAAGCTGTCGAGACACCAAACCCCCACATTTCACAGATGACGTCTCCATGTCAGCCTCCCTGCCTCCTACCTCACCCACGGCTTAGTTCTAGGACAGGAGTCATGGCTTTTCTTCCTTGACCAATGCCCAGCACACAGACACGAAATCTTACTAAGGAAGGAGGGCACCATGGATTGCTGCCCATATCCTGTCCAGTTAGTGGAGGCCGCACTTAGCCCTTCTGCCCAGCAGCCAACCCTATTGGCCTTGGCTACTTATAGGTTTTGTTTCCTTAACCCCGACACCAGTGTCCAATGACATCATCGTCCCCGGCCTCAGTCAAAAGTGTCTTGCTGCAAAGACCCCTAAGCTCACAACCTTAAAGCAGCCTCAATACTCACCCACCACGACTCAGGGAACTGAGCGGAAGAGGGGGCGGAAAGATTGTGAGAGCCGTGGTGGGGGAGACGATCCAGAGGCATGGCACCCCTCAGTAACAACACACTTGGGCCAGGAAGACCGGGATGAGTACTAGGCTATCCAGAATCCCCTGCCACAAGGACTAATACAAACAGGCCATGGAGGAGGATATACAGCTGATCGGGGATGGGGAGGGGGGGAATTGGGGAATTCGGGATAACAACGCATGGTTTGCCCACTAAATAATGTAACTCATTATGGGCAATAAATATATATTTTTAAAAAAGTGTCTTGCTGGTGGAGCTATCTCATCCTGCTTTGGACATGTCTCTCTCGGTGACAGCGACAGTAGCTGACTGATATGAACGGAACTCAGCTGGCGGATGAATGAACGGACATGCGTTCAAGTGTCAGGCAGGTGCTTGCTGACTGGGCTTTTCAGTTAAATCTCGTCTTATTTCAGAACGATCATGACAAGACACAGAGATACCCTTCTGTGCGCATGCAGGCGTTTACTTATTTCTGCAGTCCTAGGGCTTGAAACGAGGACCTCATGCATCCCAGGCAAGTGCTGTACCACTGAGCTCCACCCCAGCCCTCCAAACCCATGTTTTAAAAAGAGGTGGTGGGCTGGAGAGATGGCTCAGCAATTAAGGCACTTGCCTCCAGTGCCTAAGGCCCTGAGTTCAATTCCCCAGGACCCACATAAACCAGACCCACAAGGTGGTGGCCCTGGTGCTCGCTCTCTCTCTCTCTCTCTCTCTCTCTCTCTCTCCCTCTATGTCTCTGCTTGAAAATGAATAAATAAAATATTTAAAAAAAATAAAAATAAAAAGAGGTGGTGCCATCGTGTATTAGATTAGATTGAGATAGGAAAGCCACCAACAAACTGGAACACAAATCCTACAAAATCTCACACACTCACTACAAACTGGACCACGTGCTTCCTAGCAGCCACGGGGAGGAAGTCAGCATGACTTCCAATGGTCAATTAATTGATCAAAACATACCTATTTTTCAATCAGTTATTCATAAATTTTTTTTAAAATAAGCATTCCAGGGCCCTTATAGGGATGTACCAAAATACACAGTATCCTCGAAGACATGTTCATGAGACAGGAAAATGAATGCAGGGGTCACTGTTTTTATTCTAAGTCACAGTTGTGTGGGGACAGCTCTGGAGAGCTGGTGTGGCCTCCTCACTAGGCAACACCAAGGCCGATCTTCAAGGGCGCAGAGGGAAACCAGAGCTAAGATCCTCGCCTCAACTCAAAGCCTGTGCTCCCAGAATCCGTGCTGGGTGATTTTGATGGGGTGAGAAGCATGGGGTCACCGTCCAGCGCGGGTGAAGTCAAGGCCCACTGTATACGACAGTGAGGGCCGAGTCATGGCCAGGTGTGTGTGTGTGTGTGTGTGTGTGTGTGTGTGTGTGTGTGTGTGTGTGTGTGTGTGTGTGTGTGTGGGGTGAATGTCACGCAGCAGCTGCAGTTGGAAAGTTGGGGAAAGAGGCTGCCTTGGGTGGCACCTCAAGACCTGGAGCAATTCAGGGCTTCAGCATTGGCTGAAGGAACAGGAGGAGAAATCTGCCACCAGAGAGACAGTCTGAGGGTAGAGGCTCTTGCAGGAGTGTGGGGACAAGCCAGAACCCCCGGAGAAGGCTGAAGGGATGGGCCTTTCTCTACAGGTAACAGAGCCCAGAAAGGCGTACTGAAAACCATGACACCATGAAAGCCAGTCAGGGATGAAGTTTTCTCCCACTCTGGCTTTCATGTCTAGAGGAAAACGTCACTGAAATGTGAGATGCCCAGAACTCATTTCCCAAAGCCAGGCTCGCTCAAGTGGCTGATTTGGTAAGACACCCAGACTGCAGAGCTTGGGGCTGGGGGAGTTCATTGCCTTCACCATCTACCTGGCCACTGTCACCCTGCCCTGCAGAGGGAGAGCCAGGGACAGAAGCCAAATTCTGGCCTCCACCATGACTGATCAGAAGCCAGTGGCTAGGTACAGTGAGCTCCTCGGGGTGGAGGACTTCCTTTATCCTTCACTCTGACATAATGGGGACAGGAGGGGATGAATGGCCCGTGTGCTCTGCGCCTTGGGAGGCACCTGAGTTTGCCCATTTTTGTGCCCTTGATTTCCAGGACAGCCTGTGCCCACTCCGGATCCAAGGGCTTCTCATCACAGGACACAATCCACTGTGTGTGCTGAGGCTGGGGTCTCACAGGGTTCCCAGACTGTATCACTCTTTGGTCCCAGGGTGGCTTCCGACAGGAACACTGGCTGCTGGGAGACCTGGAAGAAAGGAGCTGCCTCTGTTCCTCCTTAAGGGGGGGTGCAGGCCTAGGCTTAGATTTGGGAATAGGTGACACACAACTTGAGGAACATGGGGTTCCTGAGAGGCTGAGTCTGGCCTGGGAGGAGCCAGATTCCAAATATGGAAGAGAAGCTTCTGAAAGGAGAATAGCCAGGGTCTGAGCTGACTGGCGAGACCAGCTGTAGCCCTGGGGCCGGAACTCAATGAGGAGTCATGCAGGATCAAGGAGACCAGAGCTTCTGCTCAACTCAGCAAGGGGCGCTGGGTCCCCACGGATTAGGCCTCTGAAGACACCTCAGAGCCACCGATGGGAGGATGGGTCTCCCAGGGACCTTCCCCTGTGTGTCAGGGCTGCTGGAAAGCACAGTGCAGACCTGTGGGCAGGGCACTGGCACTTGCCAGGAGTCTGGTGTGTTCTGGAATGGAAGGTGAGGGCTCAGATGAATTGCTAAGAGAGATGATTTCTGGGCTGATAGCTTACGAAGCAGGGCCACAAACCATGCGTGTTAGCAGCATTGGTGGCCTCTGATGATGGCCAATGATGGAGTGGGGACAGTTAGCCTGGTGTCACCATATTTTCTATCTCTGGATGACCTTAGAGTTCTTACCAGGAGGTTAGCCACTGGCTATTTTCTGGAAGGTTCTAGTGAGTTGCAACTCCTTAAATTGCAGGGAGTTCTCTGTTTCCCGAGGAAGCTTGGCCTTTTCACCTGAAAAGAAGCTTCTACCTTCCATGGTGCTGAAGGAAGACTTCAGAGGAAGAAGCCAGAGACATGCAGAGGGGCTGAGAACTGCAGCCAACTGCATCGGCAGCCACAGATCCAAGGCGAAGAGGACAGAAACTCTGAGTCGCAGATCCTCCCTGGGCTCCACAGGGTTCACAAACCAAACGCCAGCAGACTTGGCTCACAGGGCTGTTGAGCTCCAACTGAGTGGAGGCTCCAGGGCACCACAGTGACTAGCCAAGGCCACTTGTCTCTCTCTCCTGTCGAGGCAGTGTTGTGGTCAGCTTCTTAGTTGCTACGCAGAAAGAACCCAAGCAAAAGCGGCTTATGGAGGAATGGATTTATTTGGCCCATGGACTGGAGGGGAGACTCCATCCTGGCAGGGAAAATGATGGCATGAGCAGAGGGTGGACATCCCCTCCGCCACAGCACTGCAAACAGCGGCAGGAAGGTGTGCCAAACTCTGGCAAGGGGAAGCTGGCTTATAACCCCATAAGCCCGCCCCCAACAACACAGCTTCATCGAGGTTGTAAAACCCAAACTGCCATCAGCTGAGGATTGATCTATCAGAACACATTCAATTGTTTGTGGGGGACACGGATCAAACCATGACAGGCAGGGAGTGTGGTGTGGAGCCTGCCCCTCTCTATCCCGCCTGTCCTGAGGCTGCAAAGCCTGGATCCTTGTGTCCTGGCAGAGAACAGTGCTGGTGAGGAGCTGAAGGGCTGGGAGTGAGACAGCCCAGTTCTCCCTTCGTCCCCTTGAGCTCGGAGCACTGATACCTAGATCATGGCGTTGCCATGGGTCCAGAGCTGTAAGCCCTACTTCCTGCAGACACTACTCCCACAGCAGTGAGGGACCAAGGCTGCATCTCCTCAATCGATAGCTAATTCTGACATCATGCTTACTAAATTAGAAGTCAGCTATGAAAAGTGACTCTTTAAGGAATATAAGGTGGTGTTCACAGTTCCAGGCAGTAGGACTGTCTTCCTGGCCTAATGACTCCCTTCTTCTCCGTGTCTTCCTAACCCCCACACTGGCTGGCTACTGAGCACTTTCTCTATTGCAAGTCTACCATGAGAGACTCATTCCTTTGGGTGCTCACCTGTCCTTCCTGAGGTCCCTAGGTGGTACCATGTGATGCCTGCACTTGTAGGAGTAGTGGGAATGACCTGTGACACTCACTTGAGGAGCAGGCTTGCAGAAAAAGCGCATTTTTAAAAAATTTTTTAAAATATATATTTATTGTCCATAATGAGTTACATTATTTAGTGGGCAAACCATGCGTTGTTATCCCGAATTCCCCAATTCCCCCCCTCCCCATCCCCATCAGTTGGATATCCTCCTCCATGGGCTGTCTGGATTAGTCCTTGTGGCAAGGGATCCTGGATATCCTAGTACTCATCCCGGTCTTCCTGGCCCAAGTGTGTTGTTACTGATGGGTGCCATGCCTCCGGACCGTCTCCCCCACCGCTCTCACCATCTTTCCGCCCCCTCTTCCGCTCAGTTCCCTGAGTCGTGGTGGGTGAGTAATAAGGCTGCTTTAATGTTGCGAGCTTAGGGGTCCTTGTGTCGAAAATCACATTTTGAGAGTAGGGTGAGTGGTGAGATTCTGGGCACTGCTCGGAACAGCTCTCTTCCCAGCACACGGTAGGAAGGTCTCTAGAGAAGGTAGGGCAG
>PVHP010036822.1:0-17453 GCA_004024765.1 Zapus hudsonius
AAAAAAAAAAGGAGAAAAAAAATCTAAAAACTCAAGAGGTCTAACTAATGACCACCTGTTGGTAGCACCAAAGGGGGCCTGGTTTGCTTGCACTTCAGGCTTGGCCCCTTGCATAGCTAAGTCCTTTATTCAAGACCAGCCTGACCTTTGAGTCCTTGTACACATCCTACCACAGATGCTGTACTACCAAGGAACAGCCGGGAGACAACATCTGCTGATCCCCTCTTCCCAGCCTAGACCTCAAGGGGCTTCCCCATACTCATCCCAGCCTTGGTTGGTCTCGGTATTGCTGGGTCTGCTGCCCTGGGCACTATTTCTTTAATCCTTGGACAGGAAAATTACAAACAACTTGGCCATATCATAGATCAAGGCCTATCCAAACTCCAGTCAGCTACCTCCTATCTCAAAAAAACAGATCAATTCCCTGGCAGAAATGATCCTCCAAAATAGGAGAGGGCTTGACCTCCTCTTCCTCAAAGAAGGGGACTTTGTGTAGCCTTAGGAGAGGCTTGTTGTTTCTACACAAATCATTCTGATGTCATCAGGGACACACTCCATGAACTCAAATCTAACCTAATAGAATGGGACAAAGAACGGTCCCAAACTTATTCTTGGTTCCACAAGCTCTTCAATTGGTCTCCCTGGCTACCTACACTGATCTCTGCTCACAGGCCCCTTGCTACTCCTGCTACTAATTCTCAATTGGTCACCCTGGCTATCTACACTAACCTCTGCTATTGCAGGCCCCTTGCTAATCCTGCTACTTATTCTCATCTTTGGCCCCTACATTATAAATGCTTTACTCCATTTTGTAAGTCCCGTATCTCAGCAGTAAAGCTTATGGTTCTAAGGATCCAATATGACCCTTTAGTGATGGGAATACCAGGAAATGAGAACCCGAAATCAAGGGTTTGATTCAGTTACAACTCAGGGGGGGAATGAAGGGCTAGGGTTGGCCAGAGGACCTCCATTTTGTTAACTGTTATGACTTCTTTGTAACCCCTTGTTCCAGGAAAAACTGCCAACTGTCCTGGGCCCCCAACCCAACCAATCAGCTCCTAGTTTTCCCCCAGTACCTAGGTCAAAATAACCTACCTGTTTCTAGTTTCCTTAGTAACCATGTCAAGTTGACTAATGTACTATTATTGTTCTAGCCTGCTATTGTAACTGCAGGTCCCTACTACCCTACGCCACCCCTGGGTCCAACCAATCCTGTTAAAGTCACCATGGCAGAGTTTGCCAACATCCTGATTCTGAGACCACTAGTTCCTAAGAGTGGACCCCAGAACATCTCACCTGGACCTGACCAGTCCTGTTAAAAGATTCTCCAACTCCTCCCTCGGGCCACTGGCCAGCACCTATTTGTGGTTTTTCTCTTTAAAAAGCCTGTGAGCCGACACTTCAGAGTTCCAGCTCCAGAGCCTGGCTGTGTCCCTAATCGATTAGCTTGCAAGTCGGCAGCAATAAAGATTTGATTTCCTGCTTCTGAGCTCATCCGGTTCCTACTTCGTCATTACCCTGACCTACTACTCTGAAAATTGTGGGGTTTAAATTATTTTCTCTATACCCATGAGAGTAACTGTTGCCAAGTAGTAGTTAATGCTCTGCCAGATTTTCATGCAAGAACAGTGTGTGTGGCAATTTATTATCTTAATGTTTTCCCAGAGCCAAGTATTGGTTTCTGAATGGATATCACTGGATAACACTTCAGGCTCAACATGTTTTATGTAAATGGGGGATCTTCACTGGTCTTACTTTTGTCACTGTCATTTCAGAGTACAGGCGGCCACCCGGAGAAGTAAGGTAGGGGTGGCTCCTGGACCCCCAGCGCCCCCGGCTCAATTGGAATGAAGTCAGGAGTCAGGGAGCGTGGCGATGCTCAAGGCTCCGGCCCGTCGATGCATCAAAATGAGATTTTTTTTTTTTTTTTGGTTTTTTGGTTTTTTGAGGTAGGGTCTCACTCTAGTCCAGGCTGACCTGGAATTCACCATGTAGTCTCAGGGTGGCCTTGAACTCACGGCACTCCTCCTACCTCTGCCTCCCGAGTGCTGGGATTAAAGGCGTGCGCCAACACGCCCGACTTTAAAACGAGCTTTTCTACAACGGAAACTGTCTAGCCCACGATGATCACCCAGAGCTCGGCGCAGACCTGAGACAGGCATGGTCCCCAGGGCCGAGAGCCGTCCACTCCACTCGGAGGGGACCTGCGCCCGGCAGGCCCGCCCACCACGGCACCGGCCACGCCCCCGGGCGGCCGCCGGCTGCGGAGGAAGCGAGCCGGGCCCCGGGGCGTCAGCACGCGCGTGGGCCGGCCGGCCGATGCCTCCGGTGGTCGGCTGCGCACTCAGCGGGGTCGCGGTCTCGCGAGGGCCGCGGATAGCCGGCTCGTGGAGCGCCCGTCGCGCGCAGGCAGCGCCGCGGGCAGCCCGCACGTCGAAGGACCCCAGCGGCGGCGCGCCTCCGAGGAAGTTTCAAAGCCCAGCGGCGCGCAGGCCGCCGTCGCCCGGGATGAGGCTCCACTGCGAGGTGGAGGTGCTGAGCCGGCACCTGCCGGCCTTGGGGCTGAAGAGCCGGGGCAAGGGCGTCCGGGCCGTGCTGAGCCTCTGCCGGGAGCCGCGGGCGCGGGGCGAGCCGGGCGGCCGGCACCCCGCCTGCCTGCTGGTCTCCACCCTGAAGGACAAGCGCGGGACCCGCTACGAAGTACGCCCGCCCGCGGTCATCCCCGACCCCAGAAGCAGCCCACCTCAGTGCTCTGTTTCCCCGTCGTGCCTTTCATTTCCCGTTCCTCCCCTTCCTTCCCTTTCCCCTTCCTTCCTTTCTCCCTTCCTCTCCTTCCTTCCTTCCTCTTTTCGTGCTTCCTTTCTATCTCTTTCCTCCCTCCCTCTTGAGTTTTTGAGGTAGGGTCTCACTCTAGCCCAGGCTGACCTGGAATTCACTATGTAGTCTCAGGGTGGCTTCGAACTCATGGCAATCCTCCTACCTCTGCCTCCCAAGTGCCCGGCTTCTTTTCTTTTTGGCGTATTCTTTTAAGAGGTAATGAATGAATAGTGGAACTGGGTGTGTAGCTCAGTGGTAATACTTGCCTAATATGCGTAAGGCCCTAAGTTCATTTTCCACCCTGGAAGAAGAAATGGTATTCAAAGTTGATAGGCTAGGTTAGCAGAGTGGTAATAACAGCTGGGCTTTAGCTTGCATCTGCTGTTTAACATTTATTGATTACCACATTCCTTCCCCAGGCCCTCCTTTTATTCTTTCTTAAATGTTTGGCATGATTTCTTGGGTTCAAAGCATCTTTCTAGCTGGGCATGGTGGCGCACGCCTTTAATCCCAGCACTCGGGAGGCAGAGGTAGGAGGATCGCCGTGAGTTTGAGGCCACCCTGAGTCTACAGAGTGAATTCCAGGTCAGCCTGGGCTAGAGTGAGACCCTACCTCGAAAAACCAAAAAAAAAAAAAAAAGAAAGAAAGAAAGAAAAAATTCAAAGTAGGGCCGAGGGATTTGGGGGTGGGAGGGTAGGGATTGGCATTTTGTAATAAGCGTTATTGGATAACAATACCTGGGTTTTGCCCTTTTTTTCTCTCTCCCACTGATTTTAAGCAGTTAAAGGATAACATTGAACAGTTTTTCACCAAATTTGTGAATGAGGGGAAAGCCACTGTCCGGTTAAAGGAGCCTCCTGTAGATATCTGTCTAAGTAAGGTATGGTATTAAAAACAGCAATGAAAAAAATAAAAATCAAAAAAAATAAAAAATAAAAAAAAAATAAAAATCAGGCATGGCAGTGCATGCATGTAATAATCCCAGCATTTAGAAAGCAGAGGCATCAATCTGAGGCCAGCTGATCTGATGGTTCCAGGCAAGCCAGGGATAAGCGGAAGACCTGGTATATAATTATATAATGACTTTAATATAATAAGTGGCATCTCGTATTTGGTTGCTTGGCTGTTAATGTATCCTGATGGCCCACATAGCAACTAAGGATGGACTCTTGAAGGTGAGTTTTGGGTTTTGAGACAGTCTAATCCAAGTGGGATTATAGGTAAGAGCCACATTTCCCAACTCTTATTTACTTTATGTGTGTATAATGAGGGGCACATGTATTCAGGGTCTGTGTTTTACAGCTGCATGTGCCAATCTAGCTGACCTATAAACTTCTTGATTCTCCTAGCTCCACTTCCCGTTGCTTCAGGCGTGTTGGGATTACAGACGTATGCACTACATGATGTGCTGGGGAGAATTGAATTGGGCCAGCAGGCTTGTAAGCAAGTGCTTAAACTGCACCTTAGTTGTTTTGTGTTTGCCTTAGACAGCATCCCAGTGCAGCTCAGGCTGGCCTGGAACTTGCTGTGGAGCCAGACTGGCTGCACATTGAGGCTGTCCTCTTGCCTCAGCCTCGTGAGGGCTGAAATTATAGGCCTGCATCACCCTGTCTCACTTCAAAAACTTTCAAAATTAAAATTTAAATATTTTATTTATTTTCAAGCAGAGAAATACAGAGAGAGAGGGAGAGAGCACCAGGGCCACCACCTTGTGGGTCTGGCATATATGGATACTGGGGAATTGAACCTGGGGCCGTAGGCACTGGAGGCAAGTGCCTTAACCGCTGAGCCATCTCTCCAGCCCTCAAAATTAAAATTTAAACCAAATAAAATACTTAAATGTTTTACAGTTTATTTCAATCACAGATTGTATAACTTTCATATAAAACTGTAGAATTTCTTATGGAAAGAGCATGAATACATGTATTATCTAAGATGAAATTCGTAACTGTAACTTGTTTTTATTTATTCAGGCCAATTCTGGCAGTTTAAAGGATTTTCTTTCAGCTGTAAGACTGGCTCATAGAGGTTGTGACATCAAAACACCACTTTCAACACTCACACCAGTGAAGACTTCAGAATTTGAAAAATTTAAAACCAAACTGGTCATCACATCCAAAAAGGACTTTCCTCTAACCAAGAACTTTCCGTATTCTCTGGAACATCTTCAGACTTCTCATTGTGGGCTTGTCCGAGTGGATATGCGTATGCTCTGCTTGAAAAACCTTAAGAAGTTAGACTTGAGTCATAATCTTATAAAAAAACTTCCTGCTACCATTGGAGACCTGGCACACCTTCAGGAGCTTAACCTACATGACAATCGCTTGGAGTCATTCAGTGTACCTTTGTGCCAGTCCACACTCCAGAAGTCACTTCGTAGTTTGAATCTTAGCAAGAACAAAATCAAGGCACTCCCGGTGCAGTTTTGCCAACTCCGAGAACTTACGAACTTAAACCTGGATGATAATGAATTGATACTCTTGCCTTTCAAGATAGGACAACTAACAAGTCTTCGTTTTTTGTCAGCAGCTCGGAATAAGCTCCTAAGTTTACCTTGTGAATTTAAAAAGTTATCCCTTGAGTACTTGGACTTCTTTGGAAATACTTTTGAACAACCCAAAATCCTTCCAGATATAAAGCTGCAAGTACCATTGACATTACTGGAATCTTCTGCGCGTTGTTTACTATATAATAGGTAAGAGTAGGCATAAAATGTGATACTTTGGTGGCATATTTAATGAAAGTCAGATGAATTAGTCAGCTTCCAGTGCTGTACACAACTTGGCCTCTCACGATGATGGCCCACCTCAGGGACTTTTCTCTAGGAAGCCTCATAGCTAATGACACTTCTTTACTTCATTTGGTTCTCTTTGTCTTATCTACCTTATGGACACAACATTTTGTTCTTTTTGATTCTTTCAAGGTAGGATCTCACTCCATCCCAGGCTGCCTGGAACTCACTATGATCCTCATACCTCTGCCTCCTGAGAGCTGGGATTAAAGGCATGTTTTATTTATTTTGCATGTGTGTGCATGTAAACAAACAAGTTTGCTTGAGCCACTTTTGTTTCCATCTTGAGAATGGAACCTTGACCGGCAGGCTTTGCAAGCAAGCACCTTTAACTGCCTGAGCCATTTTCCCAGCTCTTTTTTAATTTTAATATTTTTATTTACTTATTTGCAAGCAGAGAGAGATAGAAGAGACAGGCAGAGAGAATGGGCATACCAGGGCCTCCAGCCACTTCAAATTGACTCCAGACCACTTTGTGCACTTGGCTTTATGTGGGTACTGGGGAGTTGAACCCCGGGTGGTTAGGTGCTTGGACCATCTCTGTGGGGTGCCGTTATCGTGCCATAAAATGCGACATTTGTTTTGAAGGTCTCTGCTTTTCCTCCTACTAACTAATGCCAAGTCCCTATCTTTGCCAAACCTCTCTCCCGCCTGCAGGCTTTTCTCCTAGAGATCTCTCCATCCTTCTTTTTGGTTTTTGGAGCTAGGGTCTCATTTTAGCCTAGGCTGACCTGGAATTCATTATGTAGTCTCAGGTTGGCCTGGAACTCACAGTGATCCTCTGCCTCCTGAGTGCTGGGGTTAAAGGTATGTGCTACCATGCCCAGCCTCTCTTTTTACTTTATTTATGTATTTAAGAGAGAGAGTTGAGTATGGGCACATCAGGGTCCCTTGCCACTGCAAATGAACTCCAAATGCATGTTTCAGCTTTGTGCTTTGGCCTTTCCGTGGGCACTGGGTAATTGAACTCAGGCTAGCAGCCTTGGCAAGCAAGCACCTTTAACAGCTCAGTCATCTCCCTAGCCCTTCTCATTTTACTGTTTTTTTTTTTTTGTTTTGTTTTTTTGTTTTGTTTTTTCGAGGTAGGGTCTTGCTCTAGTCCAGGCTGACATGGAATTCACTATGTAGTCTCAGGGTAGCCTTGAACTCACAGCGATCCTCCTACCTCTGCCTCCCGAGTGCTGGGATTAAAGGCGTGCACTCATTTTACTGTTTTTGTTGTTTTCTTCAAGGTGGAGTCTGTCTAGCCCAGGTTAACCTGGAACTCACTCTGTAGCCCCAAGTTGGCCTCACACTCACAGTGATCCTCCTACCTTAGCCTCTGGAGGCCTGGGATTGATCCCATCACTAAAACAAACTGAGGTAGGAGGATTACCATGAGTTTGTGGTCAGCCTGCCCTACGGTGAGTTCCAGGTTTGCCTGGAAAAACATTAAAATTTAAAAAACTACTTATTTAAAGCATTGACCCTTAACTAAGTAGTTAAGAAGTATCCATTACATGATATAATTGCCTAAAATAATGCCTTACTCACCAGAGGTCTCCATAAATACTTACTGAACTTATACATTTGCTTATCTGGCAAGAAGAGATCAGTATTATTATTGGCTACCTCAAAACAACAACAAAAAACAGTAAAGATATGTGCACATTTAGCCTCCCCTAAAGATTGGAATTATGCTCAGTGGTTAGAGAGTACTTGTCTAACAGACATGGGAGGAACCTTGGGTTTAATCCCAAATACAACAAGAAAACACCCTGGTTCTACCTCAGATCAACTGCTTGAGAATCTCTGCACATAGGCCCTGATTATGTTAGATTTTTCTCTTTTCTTTCCTTTTTATTTATTTATTTTTTTTGAGAGAGAATGAATGGGTGCACCAGGGTCTCTTATTTATTTGTGAGGGGAAGAGGTATAGACTTGCAAGAATGAACTCTAAACATGCATCATTTTGTGCATCTGGTGTTACGTGGGTACGGGGAATTGAACCTGGGTTGTCAGGCTTTGCAAGCAGGTGCCTTTAACTGCTGAGGCTGTTAAATATCCAATTAAATATTTTAATTATATGTAAAGAACAAATGACTTTTCAATTTTTTTTTTTTTTTTTTTTTTTTTTTGTTTCTCGAGGTAGGGTTTCACTCTAGTCCAGGCTGACCTGGAATTCACTATGTAGTCTCAGGGTGGCCTTGAACTCACAGCAATCCTCCTACCTCTGCCTCCCGAGTGCTGGGATTAAAGGCGTGCGCCACCACGTCCGGCTGACTTTTCAGTTCTTAGGCTACTAACTTTAAGTGCTTTAACTGGGTGTGGTGGCACATGCCTGGTACCCCAGGACTTGGAAGGTAGAGGCAGGAGGATCAGAAGTTCAAGGCCATTCTTAGCAACATAGTAAGTTTGAGACCAGCCTGGGATACCTGAGAGCTCATATCCTCAGTGGATTTGGGTTGGGGGAAATGGGATGTAAGAATGTTTTCAGATTCAGGGAATATAACCAATTTGCAATATGTTCATATATTAAAGTTCTCATTTTTAAAAAAGAGCCAGGCGTGGTGGCTCACACCTTTAATCTCAGCACTTGGGAGGCAGAGGTGGGAGGATTGCTGTGAGTTCAAGGCCACCCTGAGAGACTACATAGTGAATTCCAGGTCAGCCTGGACTAGATGGAGACCCTACCTCGAAAAACCAAAAAAAAAAAAAAAAAATGGGTACACGCTGACAGATACTTTAAGGATTAGTGCCAGGTGTATCCAACCTTTTGACATTGTGACACATTGTCAAAGTTCATGCTCTGCACTGCAATCAAGTGTACAAAAGTATTTGATTTTGTTTTGGACCACATATGCTGAGTAGCTGCAACCCACAAGCCTGGCAAATCCTCTTAGCTTGCAGGTATACTGAGTCCTTTTATGTTATGGCTTATTTTTATATCATTATAAATAAGTGTCCTAATAATTTTTGTCCATATACACCAAGTTCTAAATCTAGTAACATTTTATGAAATATTTTTTGCCAATAGGATTCCGTATGGCCCTGGTATCATTCCTTTCCATCTTTGCCAAGATTTGGATACTGCAAAAACTTGTGTTTGTGGAAGATTTTGTCTGGACAGTTTCATTCAAGGAACTACTTTTGTGAATCTACACTCTTTTGCCCACACTGTTGCCTTAGTAGATAATGTGGGTGGAACTGGTGCACCAATTATTTCTTACTTCTGTTCTCTAGCCTGTTATGTAAAATCCTGTGCTATCCTAAAGTGATAGTGGTGCCACACAGAGACATTTCATATGTAGATCCCTCTGGGATTCCTCTAGGATTCATTACTTAAGAGTGGGAGCAATGGAACTTTTTTGTATACTTGCCTGTTAATGTTTGTTAACATTTTCAATCATTTGACTCAAATTTTAATTTTATTAAAATTGAATTTAATTTTGTTGTGGAGTTAACTTATTAATTATTGCACTATTTGTTTCTGCTAAAATTCTGTCCAGAATTGGTTGTAAATCTTTTTTTTTTTTTTCTTCATGGTGTTTGGAATTAAAGCCAGGGCTTTGCACACATGCTATCTGAGCTACATCTTTTTTTTTTTCCTTTAAGCAGGGTCTCTCTGATCTGAAACTCACTGTGTAGCCCAGGCTGGCCTTGAATTAAAAGGGATCCCCCTACCTCAATGTTACAGTCAGCTTCTCATTGCTGGCAAGAAGAACCCAACCAAAAGCAGTTTGTGGAAGGAAAGGGTTTATTTTGGCTTACAGACTTGAGGGGAAGCTAAATGATGGCATGATCAGAGGCTGGACATCACCTCCTGGCCAAGTTCAGGTGGACAACAGCAACAGGAGAGTGTACCAAACACTGGCAAGGGGAAGCTGGCTATAACACCTGTAAGCCTGCCCCCAACAATGCAGCTCCAACAAGGTTCTAATTCCAAGATTGCCATCAGCTGGGGACCAAGCATTCAGAACACATAACTTTATGGGGGACACCTGAGTTAAACCACCACACTCAGCCTTCCAAGTGGTGGGAATAAAGGTGTGAGCCACCTGGCTGAGCCCCAATCCTTTTTTTTCCCCCCAATTTTCAAGGTAGGTCTTTTTCCAACCCAGGCTGACCTGGCATTCCCTGTTGTACTCCCAGGGTGGCCTCGAGCTCAGCAATTCTACCTTGCCTCCCGAGTGCTGGGGTTAAAGGTATGTGCTACCTCACCAGGCTTGCATTCTTTTAAAAAAAAATTATGTGAGAGCAGGTGCCAAGGTGTGTATGTGGAGGCCAAAGGGTATCAAGGTATCTGCTCCATCTTGACATAGGGCCTCTTGTCTCCGCAAAGGAACTCCTGTCACTTGTAGCTCTAACCCAGGCTGACCTGGAATTCACTATGGGAGGCCCAGGGTGGGCCTCAAACTCCCAGCCATCTCCTAGATCCTCCTACTGAACTCTCCCAAGTGCTGGGTTTAAGGGCATGTGCCACCATGCCCAGATAGTGATATAAATTACATTTATAAAATTTTTTCTATTAGCATAATTATTATACATAATAATGGGTTTCATTATGAAATTGTGTTTGCATGTGTGCCTCTACCGGGGTATGTGTAGAGGTCAGAGGAAAATTCACTTATCTTTGCTATACCTTTTTTGAGACAGAATTTCACCAATAGGTACATCATGCCTGTAGCACACACGGTTTACAGCTGGTTTAGACTGTTGACAATTATCCCCCAGCTGCTTGTAAAAACATCTTCCAATACTATGAAAACTATGAAGCTGGTAGCTTCCAGCTCAGTTCCAGTTTGACTTTGCTATGTCCTGCAACAAAAATGTATGGCGTTGAGTAAGTCTTACCATCCATCTAGTTCTGGTGGTCAAGCAGGAGTAGTGACAATATCCTATTGTTTTAGGACATTAGAGGCCTCCCTGACCAGCCCATAGGGACTATACCACTCACTTCTGGCACTACAATCTTCATGTAATAACCTATGTCTCCCAGGAACATGTGAGTTTAAAAGGGTTATGGGCAACTTACCAGTGCCTTTACCACTGAAGAAACTACAATATTTTTCCTACTATATGACTTACTGAATAACCTGGTTGTAGAGTTTGAAGAACTCTTCTATCTTCCTTATGGACAACTCTAGTTATTAGAAACCAAATGTAAATAAAATTTAAGAGGACAAACCTTAACTTACTTCCATAACTAAGAACATTAAAGGGGCTGGAGAGATGACTCAGTGGTAAAGGCGTTTTACCTACCAGGATTCAAATCCCAGTACCCACAAAAGCCAGATGCTCAAAGTGATGCATGTGTCTAGAGTTCAGTGCATTGGCAAGGAGCCCATACTTTCACCCTGTAAATAAACTCTTAGCCGGGTGTGGACCAGCTCGCCTTTAGTCCCAGCACTGGGGGGAGGGGGAGCAGAGGTAGGAGGATCACCATGAGTTCAAGGCCACCCTGAGACTACATAGTGAATTCCAAGTCAGCCTGGACTAGAGTGAGACCCTACCTCGAAAAACCAAAATAATAATAAACTCTTTTAAAAAAGAACACCAGAGGCTGGGCGTGGTGGTGCATGCCTGGGAGGCAGAGGTAGGATTGCTGAGTTCTGAGGCCACCCTGAGACTACATAGTGAATTCCAGGATCAGCCTGGACTAGAGTAAGACCCTATCTTGAAAAACCAAAAAGAACATCAAAAGTCAGATACCACCCCAAATTATCCCAACAAAATCCAGCAGGAGACTCAGCTAAAATTAAGAGCTAAAAATTAAGAGGCCACATTTGTCTCAAAAAGAAAAAAAAATGCATTAACATAGACAACAAACAAACATGTAATTCTACCTGGAGTCAAAACAACACAAGGTTTAGGTATAGCTAAAAATTTTATTTTCCAATGGGCGATTTTTCTAATGCTTCAATATTTTCTGCTCAAACGGAGGAAACACATTTTAGAACTGGATCACTTGGCCCTTTCTCTTCTTGTCGCCTCCCAGTTCAAAATGCTTGCATCTCTTAATGGCCAGCATTCTCTTGGACCTGCAGTTGGGCTCCACGCACTCAAGCCTGAGCACAATCTTCTTGGTGGTTTTGGCCTTTTTTCGGAAAATTGGCTTTGTCTGCCCACCGTAGCCACTCTGCTTCCGATCGTAGCGGCGCTTTCCTTGGGCATACAGGGAATCCTTGCCCTTCTTATACTGGGTCACTTTGTGGGGCTGATGCTTGCCACACTTCTTACAGAAAGTCCGTCGGGTTTTAGGTACGTTGACCATCTTTGTGGTATGGAGGCAACCACACAACGAAAACTGTGAGAAAATGTTTTAAGTGACACACATTAAAAGTCTGGAAATGTTTAAGTGCTAAGCAGATAATAACTTCTAGGAAAGCAGCAATAACACCCAGCAACTAGCCCACCTTGAAATGTCTCAACTCCTGGCCAGGGCTGGGGATGTAGCTCAGGAGCAGAGTGCTTGCCTAAGGTGCTTATAAACCCTGGGCTTAGGCCGGGATGGTGGTGCCCTCCTGTACTACCCCAGCACTAGGTTAGGAGGGGCCAGCCTGAGCTAGAGAGAGCACCTGCCTGGAATAAACCCTGGGCTCGCGCTCCAGCCCCGCAGGTGAAAAGTAACAGGCTCACGGTAAGTGCACCAAATCCCCCCACCCCACCCGAGCTCAGGCAAGCAGCCCTAGTGCGCCCGGCACTCGGGAGGCAGAGCAGGAGATGGCCGTGAGTTCGAGGTCAGCCCGAGAACACAGGGAATGGTAGAGCGGACCCCACGCGGAAAACAAAAGCGGCTGTCCCGCAAAGATACTGAAGAGGGCAGCGTGTCCGCGCTTCCCCACGCCAGCTTCGGCCATTCCCCAGCCCGGTCCTCCCCTCACCGGCCCCGAAGGCTGACGTGTCCTTAGCCGGCCCGCGGCCCGGGAGCCGCCATGCGCGGGCGCGAAGCGGAGGGAGGACGCCGGCTCGCCGTCCCGCCCGCTGGAAAGCAGCCTCTCCCGGGCCTGGCGGGCCCTGCGCGGCAAAGGCGCTCCCGGAACACAGCCGCCGCCCCGGGAGTCCCAGGCTCACCCGGAGACCGGCGTCCACACTCGTGGCCGCTCGCCGCCCGCGCCTCGCAGGAAGAGGGTGAAGGGAGCGGAAGTCGGAACTGACTTTGAGCGACGGGGCCGCGAGCCAATTGGCAGCGGCCTCTGCCGGCGAGCGTCCGGAGGACGCTCCGGGAAGGGCCAATCAGCGGCCGGAGGGGCGGGCCCGAGGGGTGTGGGCCCGAGGCCGCGGCGCTCGGAGGTCCGGTCGCAGGCTGACAGGACAGTCGTTACGGGCGCGGGGCGAGGCTGGCTGCTCGGTGTCGGCGCCAGGATGAGAGCGGCGAGGGCGCGGGGCCGCCGGAGCTGCAGGTAACGGAGCCGGGGTGCAGCGTCCGCGACTGGGCGGCTCCGGAGACCGGTGGTGCCGAATGGAGAGGACCGGAGCGACGCCGAGCCGCGGCTCCTAGCCGAGGATGTGCGGAGCCCGGGCGACGCGGGGCAGCGGAGGGCGCCGGGCCCGGGATGAGTTAGCTGCGGGGACCCGATCCTAGGGCCGCAGGCCGAGAACCGCCCGCCCGCCGCTGCGTGCCGAGCCCGCCGGCTCCCGTCCCGCGCTCGCGCGCCTTGGCCCGGTCCGGTCCGGTGCGGCCCGAGACCATGAGGTTCCGCGTCTACAAACGGAAGGTGCTTCTCCTGACGCTCGTGGTGGCCGCCTGCGGCTTCGTCCTCTGGAGCAGCAATGGGCGGCAGAGGAAGCACGAGGCCCTCGCCCCGTCGCTGCTGGACGCCGAGCCCGCGCGGGCCGCGGGTCCTCCGGCCGCGTCGGTGGGCCTCCGCCGGCTCGCCAACGAGTCTGCGGCTCCCCCGGCGCCCGGCGGCCCGCAGCCGCAGGCCGACAACATGACGCTGCGGTACCGCTCCCTGGTGTACCAGCTGAACTTCGACCAGCTGCTGCGCAACGTGGACGGCGCCTGGAGCCCCGGGGAGCTGGTGCTGGTGGTGCAGGTGCACAACCGGCCCGAGTACCTGCGCCTGCTGATCGACTCGCTCCGGAGAGCCCGGGGCATCGACCGGGTCCTTGTCATCTTCAGCCACGACTTCTGGTCCTTGGAGATCAACCAGCTGATCGCCGACGTGGACTTCTGTCCGGTTCTGCAGGTGTTCTTCCCGTTCAGCATCCAGCTGTACCCCAGCGAGTTTCCCGGGAGTGACCCCAGGGATTGCCCCCGAGACCTGAAGAAGAAAGAAGCTTTGAAACTGGGGTGCATCAACGCCGAGTACCCTGACTCCTTTGGCCACTACCGAGAGGCCAAGTTCTCCCAAACCAAGCATCACTGGTGGTGGAAGCTGCACTTCGTGTGGGAGCGAGTGAAAGTTCTGGAGGGCTACACCGGCCTGGTCCTGTTTGTGGAGGAGGATCACTACCTAGCCCCGGACTTCTACCACGTCCTCCAAAAGATGTGGCAGTTGAGGCAGCAGGAGTGTCCAGGCTGTGACGTTCTCTCTCTAGGCACCTACACTGCCTCTCGAAGTTTCTACGGCATCGCCGACAAGGTGGATGTGAAGACGTGGAAATCCACCGAGCACAACATGGGTTTAGCCTTGACCCGAGATGCCTATCAGAAGCTAATGGAATGCGCAGACGCTTTCTGTACTTACGATGATTATAACTGGGACTGGACTCTTCAGTACTTGACTGTGTCCTGTCTTCCCAAATTCTGGAAGGTGCTGGTTCCTCAGGCCCCCAGGATTTTTCATGCTGGAGACTGTGGTATGCATCACAAGAAAACATGTAGGCCATCCACTCAGAGTGCCCAAATTGAGTCACTCTTAAATAGTAACAAACAGTACATGTTTCCAGAGACTCTAATGATCGGTGAGAAGTTTACTGTGGCAGCCATCTCCCCACCTAGGAAAAATGGAGGGTGGGGAGATATTAGGGACCACGAACTCTGTAAGAGTTATAGAAGACTGCAGTGAAAAAAAATCCCAAGATGAAAGCGAGAGTGACAGTCTTCTATTTTTGATATTTGCCTCGACAGGATATACAGTTGAATAAGGATATAGGAGCTGGTTTCTGCTTTAATACAAATTTTTTTTTTCTTGTAAAAGGTCCACACATATAGTAATCTTTTTCAGATTGATTAAGATTGAAACTGAAATTTTCATTTTGGGAGTTAGGTTTTAAAGCTCTGTATCTGCTAAAGATTATTAATTGATACAAGAAAAGGAGACATTTTATTTAAATTGCATCTGTTAATCTTTTTATCTGAAACTTTGTACACTTTTCCACTTTCAAAACTTATTTTAAATATAGCAAAGTTTATTTAAAATTGTCATAGCAGTAAAAAGTATTAAAATGAGATCATTCGAGTATTAATGAAACAAGCCCAGTTTCACTCGACACAGTTATTAGGAAGGGATTGTTTCACTGGTTCAATAATTCAAAGGTTAATGTTTGTTAAACTCCCTGTCAGAACAGTCATTTTCAGTATTACAGATTCCTGTTCCGTTGTGTTAAGATTTTCCTGTGCTTTGGAACCTTCATATAACACACTTTCTTTGGGAATGTATCTGGTTGATAAGAAAGTTTAAACGTTTCACCTCAATGTAGAAATACAGTGGTTTTGATTTTTTTTTTTCCTTTTAGTGCTGCCAAAATAAAATACTCATTTTTGCATAAAAAGGTTCCTAATTATTTTGCAGAATGTTTTTTTACACCCATAAAATCACTCTAGAAGTTTTGAACATTAGTATTGCGTTTTAATATGTGCTACCTGTACATTATGTAATGAGTTTAAAATAAAATCCTGCTCATGACATGGAGGAAACCATTTGGTTTTCAAATCAGCCAAGCATAGATAATGAACAATAGAAAAGCTGCTGGGTAAGAGAAACACAGCTGAACTAGAAGGCCAGAAATGATACAAAGTTCAACCATGCCAAAGTACCGCATTGCTCAACCCAGCTTTAATTGAAATACTTTTTAAAAGGACAAACACTGTAAATAATAGGAAACATTTAAAATTGTATATAGGATTTTCCCCTAATATTGCTGGAGAGATGGCTCTGCAGTTAAAGGCACTTGCTTGCAAAGTCTCAATCTGGGTTCCAGTATGGGAGCATGGAAGCCAGATGCACAAAGTGGCACATGCATCTGGAGTTTGTAGAGTTTTAAGAGGCCCTGGCATGCCCATTTCACCAGCTGTGTTTGCAAATAATAAAATTTTAATTATATATGTAGGCCAGTCATGGCAGTGCACGCCTTTATCCCAGCACTCAGGAGGCAGAGGTAGGATTGCTGTGAGTTCAACGCTACCCTGAGACTACACAGAGAATCCAGGTCAGCCTGAGCTAGAGCAAGACCCTACCTCGGGAAACAAAAATTATACACATAAGATATATATGTGTATATAAGTTTTTTTTCAAGGTAGGGGCTCACTATAGCCCAGGCTGAACTGGAACTCGATGTGCAGTCTCAGGCTGGCCTCTAACTCACAGTGATCCTCCTATCTCTGCCTCCTGAGTGCTGAGATTAAAGGTATGCACCACTAAGAAAACAATCACAAATGTTATTACAATTGACGTCATATTCAATGTGGTTAAAGTACACATGTACTCATCTAAGGTAAAGCAAATAGTTTTATGAGCTGCCGTCATACATTCTAACATTTTATTTATTTATTTGAGAGAGAGAGAGGCAGACAGGATGGCACACCAGGGCCTCCAGCCACTGCAAATGAACTCCAGACACATGCGCTCTCTTGTGCATCTGGCTTTATATGGGCACTGAGGAATCGAACTCTGGGCCTTCTGCATTGCAGACAAACGCCTTAGCCACTAAACCATCTTTTCAGCCCATACATTCTAATATCCCAATTTTTTTTTTTTTTTTTTTGGTTTTTCGAGGTAGGGTCTCGCTCTAGTACAGACTGACCTGGAATTCACTATTTAGTCTCAGGGAGGCCTTGAACTCATGGCGATCCTCCTACCTCTGCCTCCTGAGTGCTGGGATTAAAGGCGTGTGCCACCATGCCCGGCCTCTAATATCCCAATTTGACACACTTTTTTTTTTGATATTTTTATTATCCTTAATTCGATACATTGCATGAGCGAATCTTATGATGGTACCCCCAATTCCCTCCTCCCTGTCCCCAACCCACTGGGGGCCCTCCTCAGTGGGCATACTGGATCAGTCCATGGGGTGGGGGATTATGAATATCACAGGAGGTAGCCAGGTGCTCTCCTTTTGTGGCACACTTATTTTTAAATGTTTTAGGATGGATCTCTATATGTAGTGCTGGCTGACCTCATAGTTGGTAATCTGACCTCAATTTTCCAATTAGCTGGGATTACAGGGCCTTATAGATGATAGACAAGGGTTCTAACACTATCTCCAGCCCCCTAGTGTTACTTTTTATGGGTGGAAGTGTTTTAAATATAAATCAGGGTCAATCTCTAGACTTTACACTGGTTTTCATATCACCGAAGAACTAAAATAGTGACTTCCAGGAATGAGTTATGTGTAATTAAATCTAATTAATAGTTACGTTGGGAACAGAAATTGGTCAGTTCATGGCTGATATGTTCCTTTTTTAAAAACATTTTATTCATTTTCAAGCAGACAGATACAGAGAGAGCGCACCAGAGCCACCACCTTGTGGGTCTGGCTGGGGCCTTAGGCACTGGAGGCAAGTGCCTTAACCGCTGAGCCATCTCACCTTCCCTGATATGTTCCTTTTTACATCTGCTTTATGTCGTAAGCACTTTTGTGAGAGAGAAAAAAAACTGTTAAAAATGTTACTGGAATCCAGGCATGGTGGTGCACACC
>PVHP010036823.1:0-17765 GCA_004024765.1 Zapus hudsonius
GAGAGAGAGAGAGAGAGAGAGAGAGAGAGAGAGAGAGAGAGAGAGAGAGAGCGCAAGCACCAGGGCTACCACCTTGTGGGTCTGGCATATGTGGGTACTGGGGAATTGAACCCGGGGCCTTAGGCACTAGAGGCACTAGAGGCCTTAACCGCTGAGCCATCTCTCCAGCCCGCAATCTGGTGACTTCTATGCATTCTGTGAGTCCGAAGAAACCAACCCTGGAGCCCTAAGCCATGTCTCACTCCCCAGAAGACAATCTGCCATGGTCAGTGCGAAGCCAGCAGGCCCCCAAGCATTAGGACAATGAAGTCCATATGGTGCCTGTCTGGTTTAATGAGGTAATAACAGCACAGGTCCTCTGGGCTGCCTGAGTTTTCTAATCATGGTATTGAGTTGCCTGATTTAGTCATTGAAACTATTTCTTAAAAGTCTGGCTAAGCAAGAGTGCTGCTCCCACAGCAAGTCTGCAACCTGGGCCAGACAATGGAGACAGACACTGAGGATACTCAAAACATTCCAAAGCAGAACTCCAGAAGCTGCTAAGAGCTCAACACTTAAACTCACCCACCATGGCTCAGGAAATTTTGTAAAAGAGGGGGTGGAAAGACTATAAAAGTGATGGTGGGGGAAAATACCCAGAGGCATTTCCCACCCTCCCAATGACTGATTGCTACTTGCACAACTCATAGCCCTCAACCCCATGGAACACACCAACAATCCCGCCTAGGAGGGCCATCAGTGGAATGGGGGCAGGGAGGAGGGAAACGGTGGTCTCAGCACATGACTTGTTCATACAAAGTTTCTACTTAATAAATAATAATAATAAATAAATAATTTTAAACCTGGCTTTGAGGAGGGAGGAGGCTAGGGAGATGACTCAGTGAATCAATCACTTGCCATGCAGGCATAAGGACCTGAGTTCAGATCCCCAAGCTCACATTCAGCTGGGCACTGTAAGAGGCATCTGTAATCCCAGCATGACTATATAGCAAGAAGGGAAGCACAGACAGCAGAATTCTCAGGAAGCTCACACACCAGCTAGCCTGAGGAACAGAGAGGTGAGCAATGTGAGACCCTGCTTCACACAGGTGGAATGTGAGGACCAATACCCAAGGTTATCCTCTGCCACACTCCAGGCACGTGGCATGTAATGTGAGTGCACACACACACACACACACACACACACACACACACACACTTATGCGCGCAAAAAAAAAGAGAAAAGAAACAAAAACTGACTATAAGAAAGGATGTGCTCTTATAGGCTTTTTACTTAGCTGGTTTTGTTTTCTTTCTCATTTCAGAGCTGTGCAAATGATTTCTTGCCACCAAGCGCTATGGCAGGGACAGTTCAAGCCCAGCGCTACAGAAAGCCCAGCCCACCAGCCCTGTCCACTGCTCTCTGCATGGGCGATCAGTCGCCCTCAGTTCATGGGGTAAACAAGGACACTCATGAGCAAAAAGGCCAACAACCAAGGAGGAGACAGAATGCCACCCCGAATAGGTGCTGATCTCAGGGTGACAAGAAGCTGGTCTCTTCTTGTTGGCTGTGTCAGTTTGTGCGCACAGTGCTGTCATCGGGTGGGGGCGAGAGAGGACAGGGAGCAGCTGGCCAGGGCTGAGAGGTGAGAGGTGGAGCCTGTGCATGAAAGCACTCTGCCTCTCAAGTGTCAGGAGGCGTCATGGAGCTGGTATGACTGGCCCAAACACCACCACGAGCCAGAAGAGCCCCAGCATTTCTGCTCTCTGCTTCCTGCCCACCAAAAAAGCAAAGAACTTTTCCAGTCATACTTTCCTGCCACCATGATGTTCGTTCCAAGTGGTGGGACCAGAGAACCAGGAGCCAATCTCTGAAACCATAAATAATCAAATAAATAAATAAGGTTTTTCTTTCAAGTATTTTGTTCACACCAGTGATAAAATTGACTAATGTAGGTGAGGTTTAGGTGTGAAGAAATCCATACTGTGTGTGTATGACGCTCCCATAATGCTTATGAGCAGGGCCATGGACTGTGCAGAGCCAAGGTATGCTGGGTGACCCAAATATTGATTCTGAACACGTACATGTAAGTATAGAGGCTCCAGAGAAGACTGGTGACCCCAGAATGTGGCTATCTGCTCCTGTGAGCTTGTTCCTTTTGCAGCAGAAAGCCATACCTCAGAGACTCCATAATGCCCAAACCTGCTGGCTCTAGCCTGGATGATTGACTCAAATCTCACCAAAAAAGCCATCAGGACTCTTGCCATCAGCTCTATCCCCTCAACCAGGAAGATCAAATCTTCTCCTCAGCATCACTGCTCTCCTGTTACCACACTGCCTCATACCTCCTAAAGCAAGCTGCTCTCCTACCCCTGCTGACCCCACATCATCCCACGGGGCCTCTGGAAAATGCAGTGTGCTGGCGGAAAATTCCCTGATAAGTCCCTTGGCCTCTTTGCTCTGACTAAGGACCCTGATATGCCGCACCCTCTCAAGTCCTGTAGGATGGGGCCATCTCAGAAAGGACCTCCTAAGCCACACTATAGAAAGGTTCTGTCATTCCTTCTTCATATGGCTACGTGACACTGTCACTCTGTTTTAACTCCATCCTAGCACGGAAGTTCTCCTGTTAGCATGCACGTTTCCTTGCTTGCTTTCCATCTGTCTCACACCCTAGCCTACAAGCGTAATGCAAAGTAGAACCTTCTGCGTCATTTCCATTTCTGTGGCCTAGTGACCTGGGCTTTGGCCAATGGGAAGTGCTTGTTAGAGTTTGGATATGAAATGCTCCCCTCAAGGCTCCCATGTTGAAGGCTTGGTCCCAGCTCATAGATACGATGACTGAGAGGTGATCGGATGCTGAAGGGTTAACCCCTTAATGGAGTCAATGATGTGACAATGTTTGTGAAAGGGGGTGAATACCAGATGTGAGGTGTGTTATATCTTACTGCTGACCTCTTCCTCTCTCTCTCTCTCTCTCTCTCTCTCTCTCTCTCTCTCTCTCTCTCTCTCTCTCTCTCTCTCTCTCTCTTTCTCATCTGGGTATAGGTGAGCAGCTTTTTCCTGCCACACCCTTCATCCATGATGTTTTATCCTCACCTCAGGCTCAGCAGCTTGCTGACCATGGACTGAAACCTTTTAAACTGTGAGCCAAATTAATTTTTAAACTTGACTAATACCATATCCAATAAATATTCCCTGAATTAGACACATGAAGGAGTTATCTAGCATTCAGCAATGCTGTGGAATATGTAGGACGTGTTGGAAGTGTGAGCCCTGGGGTAGCATAGGAGGAGGGAGGAAAAGAATCCAGACAGCCAGGGAGAGGACTGCTGGGAGGTATACAAGGAAGGACAGATGGCTGGAGACCCCCATAAAGGTGGCAGCTTCCACCTATAATGAAAGTTAAGGAATGGTTTAGGAAATAAGAAGAGAGGTGCGGAGGAGACAGGCAGCTGGAACATTATTAGAAGAGCAATGACTAGTCAGAAGAACCTAAGAAAGTGGATCCTAAACCAGTACTAAAGAAAACCAGGGATCAACCCAATTTATACCAGAGGATCTCTAGAGGTCCAGGAGTGGGGGTGGGGGAACTGGTTACTTCCTCAAGGTGTGTGTGTGTGTGTGTGTGTGTGTGTGTGTGATCAAAATGAATTGGTGCTAAATTGCCTACAAAATAGACCATGAGATCCATCCCTGGCTACTCCCATCCAGATGAGAGCCCAGTGAGAGACCTTAGAGGTATGCCCTTAAGGTCATGGGTTGAGCTTGGAATGAGACCACCATACTGAAAATATTGATTTCTGTATTTATCCATAGATCCTGGGAGCTTCCCCAACTCAGGACCCAGAATGTTTCCCCGAGGGAGGAGATAAAATCTTTTTCTGAAGAAACTGACCCACGCCCCACAGGAAGAGCTTACTGTTTCTGACACTGATCCCACAAGCTCCCTCGACCAAGGAAGAGCTGCCAATAGCCTTCTCAGTACCCCAGTCTTAAATGTAAGCAGGCAACCCCAAATCACAGACATATGAGAAAAGCCCCTGACGTAGATGCTAGAAGCCAAAAGCAATTTAAAGGAGACAATGACTATGTAAGAAGAAAGCTTCAGAACATTCTCAGAGTTAGGAGATGGCTGAGTGGATAAAGTGCTTGCTATGCAAGCATAAGGACCTGCGTTCAGATCCCAGCACCTACCTAAAATACCAGGCATCTTGATGTATGCCTGTAATCCCAGAGCCAGGGAAATGGAGACAGGGCTTGCTGGCTAGCTAGTCTATCTGAATTGGTGAGCTCCAGGTTCAGTGAAAGAGACCATCTCAAAAAATATAAACTGGAGAACAATTGAGGAAGACAACCTCTGACCTCCTTGTACATATGCACAAACACACATGTGCACCCCCACACATACAATTGTACATATGTGCACCACACACATACAGTAAATATCTTTACTATCATAGAGAGCAGAAATCTTCTCAGGAGACTTTCTAAAGGGTGCATTCAGAGAATAGACAGATTTCTTAGAAACTAAAAATGAGAAACTTGGCAGAAGTAAAGAAAGACAATGCTAAGGCAGTCTCTCTGAAGTTAAAGTAGAAAAAAGAATCTAGGAGAGAAATGATATAAAATTGGAGTCTTGGTTTTGAAAGTCTAATACTCAAAGAGTAGTTTGGATAAAGGGAAAAGAAAGGAAGACATTATCAACAAAATAACATAATTTCCTAGTACTAAAGGACACAAGTTTTCTTTCAAAAGGACCGAGGGAGGTGTCAGGATATTGTCATAAAAGTTCAGAATGCCAGAGACAAGCAATGAAACGGAAATCAAAATGACACCAGAAATGCAATACAATGTCAAAATGTCTTAGACATTTAAAAGGAATATTCTTTCCAGGATAAAACACCATATTCTGTCAAATGACTAACCCAATGGCAGACTAAAATAAATGTTTCCATGTTAAGATGTATGAGGTCTTAGAAATCTACCTGTCGTGAATCATTGGAACATAAACTCCTGAACGTGCTATTTCAGTATGTGTTCCTTCAAAACAATAAAATAAACAAAAAGAAAGGGAGACACAGTGGCCACAGGAAACAAGGAACTCAAGAAGTTGAAAGAGAAATATGATGGTTTCAACATGAAATCTTCTCCATAGGCTCACTTGCTGAACACTTGCTCCCCACATGGTGGTTTTATTTTGAAAGGTTCAGGAAATGTTAGGTCTCTCTCTCTTTGAGTTGCTCTCTTCCTCTCCTCTTCCTCCTCCTCATCTCATTCTTCTCTCTTTCTTTTTCTGTCTCCTATCCCTTCCTGCCAATCATGAGGTAAGTACCCTCAGCCACATGCTTCCACGGCCATGATGTTCTGCATCACAACAGGCTCAGAACCAACGGAGCCAAACACTATGGATGGAGGCCTCTGAAACCATCAGCTAAAATAAATAAATCTTCACATTGTTCTTCTCATATATTGTCCTGGACATCAAAGCAGACAGCCCATCTAGACAGAAGAGCAATAGATAAAAGATGAAATTAATATCCCCTGTTGCAACTGAATGTGTTGAAGAAACACTGAGTCTACAATTCAGGGCTGAGCTAATGAATAGGAATAAATTGACAGGAATTAAGCAAAAAAAGTCTACAACCATACCACCTGGAATGCATCCAATCTCGTCTGCTCTCTGAAGCTAAGCAGGGTTGGGTCTGGTTAGGGCTTGAATGGGAGAAATTAAGCAAACAAACCAACAAGGCAATGATCGACTCAGAGAAGTCAAAAATTGTTTCCATGATATTTAACTAAATAAATAAAAATGAAATGCTGGCTCAAGGTGGCCAGGCCTTTATATATACTGCTGGGATCAGCCACTAGCTGTAGGTCACACAGGAAGAATGTGATTGTGGCCAAGGCAGCTGTCTGCACACTGCCAGAAACTGTGCTTGGAAAGTCTTCCTCAGGGATAGCTCTTGATAGCGCATCACCAGATTCACCACAAGGGCTTTACCTGAAGGAGCCTTCTGGAACATTCTTGGAAACAGAAACGTTACTAATGCTTAGTCTCTTCTCCATGAGAAAGGGTGATGCTTCATCTCAGGGCTTCCTGAACCAGGTTCAAGTGCCTGCTCTCCCCTGCTCTCTGAGGTGTGAGGCTGGGTGTCTGTAAACTGAGCATCCCTTGCCAACCACAGTATTCTCTTTTTATTATATCTATATTATAATAGGTTATACCCTTGTCTCCTTGCCCTAGCTCCCATTACCCTGAGGAATTATGGTATTCACTGTGGGGTCATGAAGGCCTCAGTCAGTCCCTGTGTAGCAGTGGGGTTGGGATTGGGGGTGGACCATGCCTCAGGGTACTCCTACTCATTCTGAATCACAGCATTATTTTTCTTCTTCAAAACATTGGTTGTTCAATGTCTGAAACCAACACAAAACTGCTAAGGCAAGAACTGGCAAAGAGAGAAATATGATTAGAAGCTGGATACAAAAACAGGAAAAAATAAGAGCCCAGGGACTGGGGCTATAGCTCAATTGGTAGGGTGCTTGCTTAGCAACCTACTAACGGGGCAGAGTGGTGCATGCCTATAATCCCAGAACATGAGGTGGAGGCAAGAGGACCAGAAGTTCAAAGCCTCGTAGCTGGCTCTGTGGTTAAAGGCACTTGTTTGCAAAGTCTGCTGGCCTAGGTTCAATTTCCTAGTGCCCATGTAAATAAAGCTAGATATACAAAATGGTGCATGTATCTGGAATTCATGTGCAGAGGCAAGAGGCCCTGGCACCCCCATACTCATGCTCTCAAATTAAATAATTTTTCTGAAAAAAGAATAGTCCAATTATGGTATATTATCATATGTACAGAGGTTTTCAATAAAAAGTTTAAAAAGAAGCCCAGCCATTTCTTGCAAATATATATGGAAAAACATATGTAATATATATTACAACATATATAACATATAAATGTTATCTATGTTCACATGTATGTGGATACACATGTGTGTACAGATGCATGAGAGTTACCACACGTGGGGACCAGAGGTTAACACTGTCTTCCTTAATTGCTCTGTCCCTTATTTCCTGAGACAGGTCTCTTGCTTGGACCCTGAGCTGGTGGAGTTTGCTATTCTAGCTGGGGGTCCCTGTCTCCACCTTCTGAGAGCTAGATTACAGACATGCCAGCATGTCTAGCTTTTCTGGGGATGCTGGGGATCCAAAAGGGTCTTCACGCCTTTCCTCCAATGCCTTCAGCCTTTCTTTGTCTCAAGAGAACCAGAAAACCTTACTATCAGCCATGTGGAAGAAAGGAAGACAATTACAGTATTTGGCAATGGTGATACAGCAAAAGTGACAGAATGTATTCTCTTGTCACTTTTTATTTGCTGTTCACAATCACAAAGGATAAATTCTCAGCTCCATCTATCTTCTACATACAGAGAGAAAGAGAGAGAAATGTATTTTTAGCTCCATTTCTCCAAACATTTGTTAAGCTTAAAATCCATGCACCAGCCACCTGTGAGGACCATCTTGTCACTTACAACAATGCAGCCTGCTCAGAAACAGCAGCTGCTCAGCAGCACAGAGCAATGCCACTAAAAAGCCTGGGGCAGGACCCGAAGATACAATCCTGGCTAAAGCAGCAGGTAGAATTCTGAGGAGTCAGAATGGCATATTGAACTTTAAAGAAAAATGGTCAGACTTGGAGCAGATCATTCTTAGTGATCACACACAAGAGCACAAAGCCGAGCGCCACATATTTTCCCTCAAATGTGGTTCCTAACCATGTTGAACTGGAATATTAAGAAAATCCATCAGTGAATGGAGAGTTTGTTAAAGAGAACAGAATGAATTGTGGGGGGGGATGGGAGGGTGGGGGGACTCATAGTAAACTAAACTAATAATGGACACCATAAAATCCTAGCTTTTATACAGTAAGCTACTGAGGAATCTGAGGGCACCACCTGGTATGAGGGGCCATGAACAGAATTGGAGGAAGCCTAACCTCTAGAATAATTGCTCAGGCCTGCATCTTCCTGTCCCAGTTATTGGTTCCTTCCCACACTGAGCTGTTGATCAAAGAGACCCACGAGGTCCCCAAAATGTGATAGACTTCTGTCAAAGCTCTTGAATATCTGTCCCAGGCCTAAGATAAGACCCTATTGCTAAAAAAAAATCACAAAGTGTCATCAGATACCACCAAGAGATCCTGCTAGATCCAGAATGGTAACCAGCTCCCAGATGATAGCATGTGTAGCACTGGAAGGTGTTGCATGAGCTGCCAAGGGAAATTGGTCAATGATATTTGGAGAAAGCAGAGACCACTGATATACAATATAGACAGTTGTCACAAGAATGCTGAACACACTGCTGTATGGAAGAGAACAGCAAGTCAAGAAATGCTCATCTGTGCAATAGTGGTGCTAAACTGAAAAGTGTAATCAACGGCTTATTGATTGGCTAAGAGATCCGCTTAGTGACAAGGAACCCTTAACTGGAACTGGGATCCATGACATAATCCTATGGGGACCAAGAACTCGAGCTCCTAGGGGAAATTTCCACTACCAGAAAGCAACAGAGAGGCTGCACCCATTAGGAGCAAGCCAAAGTAGCAATGTTGTCTCATTTAACCTATATTGATCTCACTCTCCAATGGAGATTCTGTTTGTATTTTTCAGAAGACATTGAGAGGGCCGGGGACAACTCATTTCCACCAACAAGTTACTGGATGAAGGCTGACATCCTGGCAGGAGACAACCCACACCTAGCCTTCACACAGAGCCCAAATGAAACCTATGAGAAAGTGACAAGAAAAACAGGGACCAATCACCATAGCAAGTGTGATAACCCAAGAAAGGTCAATGGAGACAGACACCAATGATGCCCATCACAACCCAGGGTAAAGATCCAGAGATACTTAAGATCTCAACAACAAAGCTGACTCAAAATTCACCCACTATGACTCAGGAAACTGAGCGGAAGAGGGGGCATAAAGAATGTAAGAGCCATGGTGGGGGAGAATATCCAGAGATATCACGCCCCAGAGCAACAATACACATGGGGGAAGAAAAAAAAAAAGAAAAACTGGCTACCTCTGATGCAGTTCATACCCCTATCCTATGGACAGATCCAGAATGTGCACCAAGGAAGGACCCCAGTGGGTAGGGGACAGAAAGGAGTGTAACGGGGACACCCTCACAAGATGTGCTCATACAATATATATATATATATATATATATATATATATATATATATATATATATATATATATATATATATATATATATATTTAAAAGAAGAAGCTAGGGAGCAGATAGCCAATGGTAAGCAGCCTGAAAGCGTTTCATGTCTCTGGACACTTCCCTGACCTGAGTGTTTGAATGGCTTCCTGGATACTGTGATCAAGTAAACACATCCAATGCAAGAATTTTACATCACGGCCATCCTGTATCAATAGTGAAGTCAGTACAGAAGGCTTTGTGTCCAAAGGTCTGCATTGGTGGATGGGACACAGGCAACAGGCACTCAGGAGAAGGAATTGTCTCCAGTTTTAGGGTTAGATTTTCAATGGATTTTCAATTCCCAGGGCTAGGGAATGGCTTAGTGGGTAAAGTACTTGCTATGCAAGCATGAGGATTAATCAATTAGATTTTCAATGGGATTTTCAATTCCCAGGGCTAGGGAATGGCTTAGTGGGTAAAGTACTTGCTGTGCAAGAATGAGGACCCGAGTTCAAATCCTTGGCACCCATGTAAATGCTGGATGAGTATGGCTGTCCATCTGTAATCCTAGCACTCTGGAGGCAGAGATGGGGATCCCTGGGGCAAGCTGGCTAGCTGGACTAGCCAAAGCAGTCAGCTCTGCACCCAAGTGAGCAGCCTTGCCTCGGTTAATAAAGAACACGGACCCCTTGCCTACACAAGCACACACACACCTGCTCACACATGAGGAGACACACATATACACACATGCACACACATGCAAAACTAAATAATTTTTAAAATATAAAGACATGACTAAATTTGGCTACATTCATCAACCCTGTGAGTATGGGAGTTGTTTAGAGAACTGATTTGTGAGATCTCACTAGTCTACTTGTAAAGACAAACTCGAGTATAAATCAGAAGAGCACCATTTCACTTTAACCTCATGCACTGTTAGTGGATGGGAGGGAGACTCTATTCATTGCTATCCTTCTCTCCTCTCTTCTTCCTCCGTCCCCCTCGCTTCCTTTTGCTCTCCCTTCTTCCTTTCTTCATTCCTTCCTTCCTTCCTTCTTTCATTGAGCATATTTTTGCTACATTTTTCAATGCCAGACTCAGGTTTAATCCTGCCAAGAATCTTAGTTCTAGGAAAAGGAAACTCCTTTCCAGGGAAGGACTAAGGTTAAGTTTACGGATGAACAGATCTAGGCAACTACTCTAAGCAGTGAGAGGTAAGAAGCAGCCAGATACCTCTCCACCTCTAGCAGAGTGACTACTGTCAGGGCACACTCAAGGACATGCCTCGCTTTTACGTTCAGGGGGGCCCGTTAGCCCTAAACTACCTCAACTCAAAGGCAGCTGCAGCACCCCAAAATTCCACACCATCGTGGATGGTGACCTCATGGGAGCCATATCATGGAGTCCTTCTCTACTTAGCCTTCTACTTCCTGTGTAATGTAGCTTCTCCCAAGACTACCTGCAGCTGGGCCAAGGGCAGGCAGGAACAGCTGCTGGAATTCCAGGGGAGGGTCTTGTGACCTTACCTTCCTCCATCTACTAGGGAGCTGTTAATAACCATAGACCTTGTATCATAGAGTCCTTCTGCTCCAAAGTTCTCCTAGCTTCCAGAGCAGAGCATTCTTTACTTCAAGATGGATTCATGTTATGCCCAGAAGAAAACTCCATACAACAGCCTGTTATACTCATTAAATAGATTACAATCCTTATACTCTTTTATTGTTATTATTATTTGAAAGCAGAGAGAGTATGGGCAAGTTGGGGCCTCCTGGTACTGAAAATGAACTCCAGATTTATGTGCCACTTTGTGCATGTGGCTTATGTGGGTACTAAGGAATGGAACCTGGGCTGGCTGCTTTGCAAGCAGGTGCCTTTAACCACTGAGCCATTACCTCAGACCTCTCTATAATATTTTTAAATGAACATGATAAACCATGAGTTTCATTAGGACATGTTCATACATGTCTATCATATGCTTTGTTCATATATTTTGGCTCCTTTATGTATGGTGTGTGCATGTTTATGTGTGTGTGCACATGTACTGTGGGGGATGTGTGCACATGTGTGCTGTGCATGCATGTGGAGGCTAGAAGACCACCTCAGGTGTCAGTTCTCAGGTAGGTCATCCACCTCTTTTTAGGATTGCACACCAGTTATTTTATGTGAATTCTGGGGATAGAATTCAGGTCCTCATGCTTGCAAGGTAAACACTTAACCAACTGAGCTATCTCCCAGCATTCTTTTAACAACTAAGATTCCATTGAGTCAGTCTTCAGAGGCTCCAATTGCTTCCATTTGCTCACTCATGTTTCCACTCCAAAAAGCAAGCATCATCACATCTGTGGTCTTTCTGCTCTTTAGGTGTCTGCTTGGCACAGAGCCTCAAGAGTGAGGTCTAGAATCTAACTAAGTATTCTTATATTTGTATACCTCTCAATATGTATTTTAAAACTACTTTTCATAAAAGTAGTTTTAAAACATTTTTTATTTATTTGCAGAGAAAGAAAGAGAATCAGTGTGCCAAGGCCTCCTGTCACTACAAATGAACTCCAGATGCATGCACCACTTTTGTGCATCTCATTTTTTTATGAGTACTGAGGAATCAAACCCAGGACATCAGGCTTTGCAAGCAAGTGTTTTTTTTAAACTTTTTTTAAAAAATATTTATTTACTTATTTGAGAGAGAGAAACACAGACAGGGAGAGAGAGTGTGTGTGAGAGAGAAAGAATGGGCACACCAGGGCCTCCAGACACTGCAAACAAACTCCAGACGCATGCACCACCTTGTGCATCTGGCTTTACATGGGTACTGGGGTGCAGGTCCTTCTGCTTTATAGGCAAGTGTCTTGACCACTGAGACTTCTCTCCAGCCCAGCAAGTAAACACTTTTAACCACTGAACCATCTCCCCAACCCTGAAACTGCTTTTTAAAAAGAAAACTTTCAATATAGACTGCTACTTGGAATACCTGAGCACCTCATCTGGTGTTTTTCTCTAAATCTCTGTGTTCCCAGGTGCTCCCAAGAAGTCATAACTTCCCTCATTTGGTCTCAATCACTAAAAGTAAACCAGTGGCTGGAATCCATCTCAGAGGCAGTTCTGACAGGAAGTTGGAGTGCTGAGATGCCTGCTGGGCTGCGTGGACTCCGCGTGGGCTGATGCAACTTTCACACATCTGCAGCCTCCGTCTGTTCCTCTGCACAGGCCTTGCTTATTTTGCACAAGACCTGTCTGTGTAAAAATTTTGCTCAACCACCTACTCCTTCTCTGTCACTGCCTCCACTCAGCTCCATAGACCCCAGAACTCACCATCTGTGGAGCACATGGGGTGTCAGTCCATGGAGAAAACACAAACGGAATGGAACTTCGGTGCAGCTCCATGTGGGAGCCCAGGTCACAGGAATGGCTGGACAAGCTACTGGACACTCATGAGAGAAGTCCTCATTCTATGTCCATCTCTGAAAAGCTTCAAGACCATGGGTGACTCCCTCAACACCTACTGAAAGAAAGACAAATTGAGCAACATTGGAAAGGAAGAAACCCCCACTCAGGAATCTGGGTGGGAGTCAGAAACTGGAACGTAACTGATAAAAGCAAAATTGCTGTGGTAGTCTGAATGAGAAATGTCCCCCATAGCCTCATGTATTTGTGATTAAACCTCAAACTCAATCCTCATCTGGCGGCAACTTGAGAGGTGGAGCCTTGAGGGAGGAGGTGTGTCATTTGGGGCAGACATTGGGGTGTTATAGCCTGAACTCCTGTTGCCAGAGCTAGCTCACTCTGACTACTTGCTTCCCTTGCTATCCTGCTTGCGTGATTCTTTCCCTACCATTATGAAGTTTCCCCTCAAAACTGTAAACTGAAATAAGCCCTTTCCTTCCATCAGCTGCTTCTGAAGTGGGGGGGCAGTCCCAACAACAAGGTAACTACAACAATTGCATAGGTGACGCTTGATTTCCTAAAGACACCTCAAACAGGATGTTGAAAACAACTAATAGGGCTGGAGAGGGAGCCTCACAAGCATGAGGACCTGAGTTTGAATCCCAGAACCCAGGCAACAACACCGGATGTGGTGGCTCGGGCTTGTAACTCCAGAACTGGGGAGGTTGAGATAGGAGGGTTCCTGAGGCTAGTGGCTAGCTGGTCTAGCAATAATTAGTGCACTCCAGGTTTATGAGAGAGCCTGTCTCCGAAAGGAGGTGGTGGGCTGGAGAGATGGCTCAGTGGTTAAAGGTTCTTGCCAAACTTGACTTCCCAGGTTTGATTGCCCAGTACCCACATAAAGCCAGATGCACAAAGTGGCACATGCATCTGAAGTTTGTTTGCAGTAGCAGAAGGCCTGTTGTACCCATACACTCATTCTCTCTATCTCTCTCTCCCCCCTCTCATTCTCTTGTAAATTAAAATTTTAAAAATTTTTAAAAGAGGTGGATGCCATTTCTTAGTATAACACCCAAGATTGTTCCCTGGCGTATACACACACACACACACACACACACACACACACACACACACACACACAGAATATTTGTGACCTTAAGTTTAACTGTATTAGCTTTACTTTTCTCATCCTTAAATCTAAACAATACACCTTATAAAATACCTGAAAGGAGTCTGGCTCAGCAGATAAAGTGCTTGCTGTGCAAGTGTGAGCGCCTCAGTCAGATCCTCAGAACCCACAGAGAAGCTAGATCTGTGGTGGGCACAGGTAGGAACAGGGCACCAACAGCAGAAGGGCGACAGAGACAGAGACAGAATTACAAGAAGACCCTGCCTTGAATGAGGGGGGAGGTAAAGACCAATACCCACAGTTACCCTCCATCCTCCACAGGTATACTGAGGTGCCCACATACATGAACTCTCACATACGTGAACACATACACACACATACATCATACACACACCAAAAACATATTACAATTAAGAAAAAGAAGTAAGCCATCTTATATTTTTAACATTTTATTTATTTACAAATAGAGCAAGAGAGACACAGGGGGGGGGGACAGCGGGTGCACCAGGGCCTCTAGCCACTGCAAGCAAGCTCCAGATACATGCACCATGTTGTGCATCTGGCCTTACTTGGGTATTAGGGAATTGAACCCAGGTCATTAGGCTTTGCAGGCAAGTGCTTTAACCACTGAGACACCTTTCCTGTCCCATTTTATATTTTGATTTTATTTTGTCTATGCATTTGAGAGAAAGAAACAGAGAATGGACATGTCAGGGCCGCCTGGCAAAGCAAATGAACTCAAGACACATGTGTCACTTTGTGCATCTGGCTTTATGTGGGTACTGGGAAATCAAACAAGCACTTCCAACCTCTGAGCCATCTCTCCAGCCCCTCTTATTATTTTTTACTTAATTTTTAAACTTTACCTGGTGTTGAGACAGCATATCGTGTAACCCAGGGTAGCGTTAAACTCACTATGTAATCATAGATGACCTTAAATTCTGATCTTCCTTCCTTCACCTCCCAAGTGCTGGAGTTAGAGACAATCACCCCTACACCTGGTTTATGAGATGCTGGGGATTGAACCCAGGGCTTTGTGCATGCTAAGCAAACACTCTACCAACTGAGCTACATCTCCAACCCTAATCTTTACTTAATTTTTAAACTTTCATTAGTCTTTGTCAATGCAACTTAGAAAAAAAAGCAGAGAATCATATCTGTGGTCATATGAAACACCTAAAGGTCTCTGCCTGTCTCTCTCCTTAAATCTAAAGCATGTACTTCCTCTCACCTCTGCTTAAGGGACTCACTAACTTTGCTTCACTCTAGTAGGACCGAAATTCTTTTCTGTGGTATTGTCAATCTGACTATGCAGAGCACAGGTCCCTAGGGGCACACTTCCTCAACTTCTGGCCACAGGATGCTGTTGTGTCTGCACCACTGCTCACATTACCACCTTGGTCTCCCTCTCCAAGAACAACTCTTTACCTTTTTCATGATCTTGGTAAGACCAGAATGAAGCCACATGGTCCAAAGTATTGCCTTTATCACTGGGAGCTACACAGAGAGCAAGCAGGTGGCAGAGCCATTTTCTGCATTCTATACCCCTTCCTAACCATCTGAGCCCCACGTGTGTACAGGTGGCTGGTGCACACGAGTGAGCTACAGCAGTCCCAGCCATCTTTGCTATTATGACAAAACACTGTTCGGCCCCAGGGACCCAAGGGAGTACTGGGTATACAGTGGCTCTCCTGATGATGGAAGTGTTAAGGGGGAATGTAAGGCCATACATGGAAAGGAAAGAGGGCCCATAAAAAAGCTAACAGGTGCTGTGCTGAATTTCTCCCCTGTCCTAGTCACTCAATGACTAAGAGCAAATAGCAGATGGCCAGAGGTTATCCTCCATTGCCAGAGGTTATCTTCCCAGAGGGAAGCAGATCAGTAAACCCTGAGTTCAAGCCATCTGGTTATCTTATCAAGATTACACAGACCTGTGGCCTAGAGTTAGCAGATGAGGTGATAGGGAACCAATCACCTTAAACCACAGCTACTCCTTGACTTAGCCAATCACCCCTACAAGGTCTGTTCCTGCCCCTGGCTGCACTAGTTATTAGTTTTTAAAAAAGAGTATTTTACAATTTTCCCGCCTATGAATTTATGCTTTAAAAGGGTTGCCTTCTTGCTATAGGGTGGACCCCAGCATGCTGGTTTGCTGTCCCAAGAAATAAATGCTCTTGCTTTTGTATACATGAGTGTTGGTCTTCACTGGGATGATTTGCAGACCCTAACACCTTATAGCAGCTGAAACTCTCCATCTTCCTTCTGGCCAGACAGTGCCCCGGAAGGACCCAGCACTCAATATTGACCCTTTGACTCCTCAGAGAGAAAACTAGGAGCCGTGCAGGATGCTGGCCCAGGGGCTGATGCAACTGAATCAGTACATCAGCCACCCTGGAAATGTCCTTCTTCAGGCTCCTTCTTAATTCAGTTTGCTTATAAGACCTGGTGGTTTGCATTCCCTTACACAAAAGCACCAAAAGAATTTGGGGTGTCTTTAAGAAAATTATGGGTTCCCCCTCACTGAGTGGAATATTTGGCCGAATTTAATAGCTGTTGATTGTCTCCCCCAGGCCCAGGCTCCTCCATTGCACAAGTGCTCCTTTCTTGATTTGCTTTTCTCTCCCAGTAGGAGGTGTGGTCAGCCTACTCATGGCCGCAGACTGTGTTTCATGCCAGTGGTCTGTTTACACCAGCTGTCATTGTTCAGCTTCCCCTGGCAGCTTGTGTAGTGTCTTCCAGCACTGTACTAACTGCCATCTGGGGGCTGGTTACCATTCCAGACCTCGAAGAGTCTCTCGATGCTGAACGATGGTATTCTGTGGTTTCTTTAGCAACAGGGTTTTGCCTCAGGCCTGGGGAGGGCATTCAAGAGCCTTGACAGAATCCTGTCTTGTTTTTGTAACCTCATGGGTCCCTTTGGTCAACAGCTCAGTGAGGGAAGGAACCAGTGGCTGGGACCTGGGGCTGTCAGACTGCTCAATTGTTCACAGACTTAGACATTCTCCCCTACTACTCATGGCCCCTCTTACCAGTTGACGCCCACTACTTACTCTTTAGGTTACAGTATGCTCGTGAGAATTTTATGTTTTGGAACCTAATTTGGTTTGGCCTCATGTTTGAGCCATTCCCCTCCCCCCTTCCCTTACCCCACATTCATAGCCTCTCAGTTCTTTCTACTAGTCTTGATAAAGAAAATGGTTATCCTGGCTAAGGACCGCATATGAGGGGGAGTATGCGGCGTTCCATTCTCTGTTCTTTTGAGTGTTCGCTTAGTAAGATCTGCTCGTGACTTGACCATTTTTTCCTAAATTTTGATGTGTCATTTTTCCTTTCAGCTGAGTATAATTCCATCATGTAAATATACCACAGTTTCCTTGTCCATTCCTCCATGGATGGGCATTTGGGTTGACTCCAATTCTTGGCTATTATGAATTGAGCTGCTATAAATATTCCACTCAGTGAGGGGGAAGCCTTGATTGGAACCAGGGATTCAGGACGACAAGCACTGGAGCCCATACTCGTGGACTCCCAAGAAAATGCACTATGCGAGTGACTGCCGGGGAGGCTTTTGAAAATAGAAGCTAGGTAATCCAGATTGTTGTATATTTGTTAACCTATACTGACCTCATTCTCTGATGGAGATTGTGTTTGTATTTTTCAGGATACAGCGAGGGAGCTGTGGCCCATATAACCCTAACAACCGACCGCAGGCAGAAAGCTGAGATCCTGGCATGAGATGATCCACCACAGTCATACGGGGGAGGAACCATATGGAACCCCACAGAGAATGATTGGATGTACAAGGGACCCACAGCCATAGACATTCAATCAATAAAAGATAAGCCAGTGTGACAGAAACCAACGAATCTCGACACAAAAACCCCTAAGCTCACATCACCATAGCAGCCTCAATACTCACCCACCATGACTCAGGGAACTGAGCGGAAGAGGGGGCGGAAAGATTGTGAGAGCCGTGGTGGGGGAGAATATCAGAGACTTGGCAACCCTCAGTAACAACACACTTGGGTCATGAGAACCCTGCTGAAGACTGGGCTATCCATGG
>PVHP010036824.1:0-17679 GCA_004024765.1 Zapus hudsonius
TGGGCAGAAAAAGACTCAGTCTCAAAAGAAAACAAAAAAACCTACCAGTGGCATAACCTTAGAATGAGCCGCATTCTGCTAAATGGAAGAGGCCACTGCAAAGACTGCCTGCTCTAGAGCCTACCCAACAGCACATTCTGCAAAAGGACAAGGAAAGGGTTAGAGGCCAGACTAATGGGACTCAAAGGGACAGCCAGAGGGAATTTGGGAGTCGGAGTCTGCCAATCCTGACTGTGGTAGTAAATATATGACTGTGCATTCAGCAAAACTCAGACCTGACCCCCAAAATGAATTCTATTGTAGGTGTTTTATATATAATTTTGGGGGGGGGACGCCTTTAATCCCAGCACTTGGGAGGCAGAGGTAGGAGGATTGCCGTGAGTTCTAGGCCAGCCTGAGACTACAGAGTGAATTCCAGGTCAGCCTGGACTAGAGCGAGACCCTACCTCAAAAAAAAAAAAAACAAAAAGAAAGAGAGAGAGAGAGAGAGAGAGAGAGAGAGAGAGAGAGAGAGAGAGAGAGAAAGAAAGCTAGCTCCTAATAGAAAGTAAGACGTGATCCACGGTGCTTGGCAAATATTAACTGATCAGAAATCTACCTATGCAATCCTTTCATTCAAGGGATGCCTCTAGCTTTCCCTAGGCTTGTTTCTTCTAAACACCTCCTTCAGGCTGGGCCTGCATTCTCTCACCATTTATTGGACACCCATATCTGGAATCCTTCATGAACTCTTATTCCAGGGGATCTATAACTCTATGTTGCTACCACCCTACATAACAACTGTCCCATGGTGGGCACAGCATTAATAATCGCAGGCTCTCACCTGTAATCCTGGCACTTGGGAGACAGGCAGGACTGACTGCAAAGAATTCCAGGTGAGCCTGAGCTTACACAAAAAACAAAACCAGGAGCTGGGAGATGGCTCCGTCGTTAAAGGCAATTCCCTGAAAAGCCATTCCCCAGTACACACCTAAAGCCAGATGCACAAAGTGATGCATGCATCTTGAATTCGTTTGCAGTGGCAGGAGGCCCTGACATGCCCATTGCCTGTCCTCATATTCTCTCCTCACAATAAATAAGAAAAACAAACAAAAACAAAAAACGATTATACTCATGGAAATATTTGCATGCACCTGCAAAGTGTCTTCTGCACCTTCCAGAAGTAGCCCTGGGTGATAAGATCTTTTAACTTTCCTTCCGCTTTTCAAGTTCCTGACCATTTTGTAAATATTCAATATCCGTTACTCTTAAAACTCAAAAGACAAAAAAAGAGTGTTTAATTTGAATGATTCATGGCGACGGTCACTCCCGCAGGAGGTCCGTCAAAGCCCCGAAGACCCCCCCCACCTCCGCATTGATGGGACGCCTCCAGACAGGCACCTCGTGTAACCCCGCAGCCCCGCGCCCCACGGGTCCCAGTCCACCGCTGAGGCTCCGCGTCACCAAGCCACTCCACGGGCAAGCGCGGAGCCCGAGGCCCGAGCGCCAGACCCGGGACGCACAGCAAAGGAGCCAGCGCCCCGCGGGGCCGGGCCACTTCGCAGCCTACCTGCGCTGGCCTCAGGTCTCCTCCCGCCGCCCTCCAGCCGCTACACCACGCTCCCTCTCCGGCCGCCGCCCCTGCGCCCGGCCCGTGGCCCGGCCCACCCGGAAGTAGTTACCGGAGCGCGCGGAGCACGCCGGGACATTGGCGGTGGTCGTGTCATTGGCCCTCCCGGCGCCGGAGCCTTCCTCAGCTCGCGGTGACGGCCGCAGCAACCAATGAGCAAGCAGCTTGTTTCGCCCGCCCCCCGCTGGACCAGGAGCCAATCCTGCCGCAGGGAGGCGGGCCTCAGCCGGCGGAAGAGGCGTGGGGAGGACGGCCGGGGAGGACGGCCACCTCCATCCCTAGAGACCGCGGGAGAGCTGCTGCTGGTGGAGCCGAGCCTCGGCGCGTGGCGGCTGGCCTGCGTGGCCGCGGAGATCCACGGCCGGAGAAGTCAGCGCTACGGGTGGGTGGGTGGGCGGTGGCATGAGGTGCTAGTCCCCAGCTCTAGGCTTTCCCGCTGGCGTCCTGTCACCATGACAACGGTGCCTCGCGGAGGGTGGGAACCTCGGGCTGCCGCGGAGAAACGGATTGAGAGATGCCTGGGCCTGCTCTGTCGGGTCCGTTTTTGCCGCAGAGCCCGGCACCTCACACCTTGTCCCCCTGTCGTGCTGAGCGTCTTTTCCTTCCTCTGTCTATGCGTTTTCCTCCGCCGGTCATGGTTTTTCCCTTTGCACCTGCAGAGCGGGTCAGTCTACTGTAGCCCTCTGCACCTCGATTCTGATGCCCTGGCGAACTGCTGTGCCCAGCCGCCAGAGCCACGGCTGCACAACACCCCCTGGTGCTGGGACCACGGTGTCTCTATGCCGCCTCCGCTTCAGAACCCTCCAAGCACCTGTCCTGGCTCACAGCACCCCGAGGGCAGAATCCCTCACTGGCCTTCTGCCCACCCTGGTGCTGCACGGATGGCCACAAGGGTCCACCCGACCTTCACTACATTCCTAGTCTCTTGTCCCCTCAGGGCCTACTGTCGTTTTAGGCTAGGACACCAAAGGTGGGGGTTGAGCCAGTGCCTGGGTGATACTCATCTGAGTGATGACTCCAAACAAAACTCTTTGTTAATGGGGCTCAAAATAAGCTTCTCCTTTCTCCCCAGTGCTGGTCTTTAAGCATGCTAGGCAAATGTTTACCACTGAAGTATGTCCCCAGCCCTTCTCTAAGAGATTTAAATTCTGCCGGTTACCAATGTCTCTTGAGTCTATAAAACGGAGATATTAATGCCTATATTATTTCCGATATACATATATGTAATATATGTATTATATACCATATATGCCACTCCACCGGGTCAATACATGCATATATGTTTTCATATATATATATATATATATTATTAAACACATCACACACATACATATGAAGGCTCCATGCTGTTGCACGCTCACTAGTGCACACATGTACATCCCTGATACCCAGTAGCAACTGCCTGTGGAACCAGACAGAAATGCCTGGGAAGTAGAAATCTGCAAGTCAGGGGGTTTTGATGTTTTGTTTTTTTGGTTTTTCAAGGTAGGGTCTTTCTCTACCCCAGGCTGACCTGGAATTCACTATGTAGTCTGAGGGTGGCCTCAAACTTACATCGATCCTCCTAACCTCTGTCTCCTGAGTGCTGGCGTTAAAGGCCTGCACCATCACACCCAGCCCACCACACCCGGCCTCTATTTCACTTGAGACAGAGAGAGAGAGACAAGGAGAGGAGAGACAGAGTGAGGGATATGGTCATTCCAGGGCCTCTTGCCACTGTAAACAAATTCCACTTTGTGTACTTGGGTACTGGGGAATTGAACCCTCGCCATTAGGCTTTGTGAACAAGTGCAGCTGGTGGAGACTTTGGAAAGGCAGCTCTTGCTCTCTTACATTGCCATCTCACTCTGTGTGCTCCACAGGGCTCCTGGATGATGGTGCACAAAGACAGCATTCTGTGAGCCTGGGCTCCTATGGCATCCAGAGACAAAGATATAGTGTCCTTTTCAGGCTCCCCCTGGGACGCCATCCTTGAGGCTGCCAAACACCAGCTGCCATCCCTGGACTCGGACTCCTCTCTGGTAAGCAAAAGCTTTCTCCTTGATGCCAACTCTTCTTTCTGCCCCAGACTTGGCACAGCATGGGCAAGGACTGCAGGTTTGTTTTGCTTTACTGTCAGTCCCTGGGCCTACTTCTGTGCTCACTTCCTTCTTCATCATTCTGCACTTGTTTAGCATGATTAAGTATTGGCCTCAAAGCCACTTCTGTGGTGGGTCCTGGCCCCCACATGGGACCCAGGTGTGTTTGATGCCAAGGCCCAGGTTTTTCCACCTACTGCTGTGCTGTTCTTGACCCTGTTTGACCAGGTCAGGGCCAGCACTGCAACTAAAAAAAAAAGTTTACTTTCCAGGGCACGATGATGAGCCCTTAAAGGAATTCTCTCATTAGAGGTAGTTTGGGGTCACTAAGGTGACACTGGGGTTGCCCAGTACCAGTAACCCTGGAGATGATCCACTGGGTGGTGGCTCAGCATACAGGTTGCCACAAAGTACTCAGAGCAGGAGACAAGGGTTTTAGAAGCAAGAGTCCAGGCTTGGGTCATACCTGGGCATCTGCAAAGATGAACTCAACAGACCTGGGACTCAGAGATCATCCAGTGCATGGTGACCAGGGTAAGGAGATGACTTCACTTTCGTGGCTTCAGATGGCTCTGTAAGGTGGCATGTCAGTATAAGCCTCTCTGCTCTAGAGATTCCAGGTGGGAAGGGGCTGGCCTCTGCTCTTAGTGTGGGAGGTCTTGGGTGTGGCAGGTGCCTGCAGAACAGAGTTCTGCATCTCATCCCCACGAGGTGGTGCTGTCAAGCCTGTTTCTAAATCAGGAGCACTGGACAGGGATCTTTGGGAGTGAACAAATGTCTCCAGACACTCCTGTGTGATGGTTTTTGTTGTTTTTTTTGTTCTTTTTTGTTTTTGAAGTAGGGCCTCGTTCTAACTCAGGCTGATCTGGAATTTACTATGTAGTTCAGGGTGGCCTCGAACTCACAGAGATCCTCCTACCTCTGCCTCTGGAGTGCTGGGATTAAAGGAGTGTGACACCTCGCCCAGCTCGGTTTTCTTTTGGGATGTTCAAACACAAACCTCAAATGTGAGCTCTTATCTGTTTTACTTAAAGAATTAAAATTTAAAGAAAAAGACTGGGGCTGGAGAGATGGTTCATCAATTAAGGCGCTTGTTTGCAAAGCCTAAGGACCTGGGTTCAATTTCCCAGTCCCCATGCACAGATGCACAGAGTGGTACATGCATCTGGAATTCATTTGCAGTGGCTGCAGGCTCTGGTGCACCCATATTCATTCTCTCTCTCTCTCTCTCTCTCTCTCTCTCTCTCTCTCTCTCTCTCTCTCTCTCTCTCTTGCTGCTTGAAAATAAAAAAATATATATATATATTTTTGGTTTTTCGAAGTAGGGTCTAGTTCTAGTCTAGGCTGACCTGGAATTCACTATGTAGTCTCAGGGTGGCCTTGAACTCATGGTGATCCTCCTACCTCTGCCTCCCAAGTGCTGGGATTAAAGGTGTGTGCCACCACGCCCTGCGAAAATAAAAATATTTTAAAAAATAAAACAAGACTGAGAAGGATAATTATTAAACTATTATATTTATTCAGAAGTCAGGAGGGGAGAGGGAGAGTCCGTGGACCAAGGAAGGGGGAATAGGTGAACCCTATACGATCTAAGTAAGGGTTCATGTAAAAATTCATGAGCCTAGGGAAAGAGCCCATGTAAAGTCCATTGGCCTAGGGGAAAATAAAAATATTCTTTCCCACCCTGGCAGCTGACCAGTAAGTGTCAAAAACCTTAGATGCTGAGACATGAGCAGCCAGGCTTTTTCATTTTGGGTCAGGACCTGAATCCAAAAGAAAACAGCATACCTGGGTGCAGCGTCCAGAAGGGGCTTGATTTGAATGCCATACAAACCTGAGTAACTCCAGCTCTGCAGCAGCTGCTGCAGATAGCAGGGCAAATAGCCTTGTTTGTTTCCACCTGACAGATAGAAATTAAGATTAATAGCTCCTATGGGCCTTTCTGTTTAACTGCCTCTTCCTAATGCTGCCTGTCTCCCTTTCATCTGGATGGGATGGACAATTTGAAGGTGGCCATGTCATCCAGAACCCCTGGTTTGTCTGCAGTCAGACTGTGAGGAAGAGGAGCCCTACATATTTCAGCGAAATGAGCCCGTCCTGATTCCAGACCTGGCTGAGTTGCTGGCTGAAGACCCTGCTGGTGGCGACACACCTGGGACCAGGATCCCTTTGGAATGGAGCTCTCTACCAGAGGTTTGTGGAACACAGGCCTTGGGGACCCAATAAGCCTGGCACCCTCAGGCAGGGTAGTGTGTATGTGTGGGGGTGCACATATTTGTGCACACCTCTTGGAGAATTATGCCAGCAGTGTAGGTCTAAAATGTTTAGAAAACAAAACAAAAAAAAACTGATCTGGCATCTCCACCACACTCAGTCCTTCCTCCTCCAGGAACAGCCCAGTGTTTAGGTGCCCAGCACTTGAGTATGACACCTCCCTTCCTAGCATACCCAGCACACTTGACTTGCCATCTGATTTCTGCCCCTGTCCTCTATCCTGTTTTCTATCAAGGCACTCTGTACTGGCTGGCCATTGCCACAGCTGCCTGTCTTAAGTGTTTCTCCCTAACCCAGCTGACTTCTTAACTACCTGGCACTGAGCCTGCTGAACCTGTGTTGAATTACTAAAGGCTCCAGTGGGGAACTAGAGAGAAGGCATCCCATAAATGCCTGCAGTCACACGTACTGCCATCCTGGTGGGGAGGCCGGTGGGTTAGCAAAGGCCACAGTACACACCCAAGCCTCCTAGTCTTAAAACTGCCAACATCACAACCACAGCCTTTTCCACTCCCCAGGGCTCCAGGTAAAACTGAGAACTCCATCTAAACCCATAGTTTAACCAGTCCTGGTCACAAGCTTGGGTGGCTGAGCAGGGGCATCAAAAGTTCAAGGCCAGCCCGGGCTGCATGATTTTTTTTAAAAGTTACAAGCAGACCAAGGATATAGCTCAATGGCAAAGCACTTACCTTTGCCACTGTGGGAAACCCTAGGTTCAGTCACCAACACTGAAAAAATTAAACCCAGTGGCTTATGCCTGGTGGATCAGCCAGGGTAACATAGCCTGAACTATATAGTGACCTTGTCTCAAAAAAAACCAGTGACATGACACTGGAAATGAATAGTTGCCTTTATAAGTAGAGCCTGTCCACCAGATTTCCTCCCTTATTAGCCCTCCCAGTCAGACACTACAAAAAGCCCAGACCCACTTCCCAAGGGCTGCCTGGCCCCAGAGCGACCTCCTCTGGTCAGGTTTTCCTGGGATCACTGAGGCAAACTGGGTGTGTGAAAGCTAAACAAGATCACCTGCCCATCACTGCCATACACGTTGCCCACAGCCCAGCTTCTCGGAGAAGTGGATATGAATTAACCCCACCAAGGAGAAACTTGCAAGTCTGCTAGGACAACTCTTGGTCCATTCAGGTGGCACAATTTTCATTTCTAAAAGGTCTAGCAATTCTTTTGGGTGAATTTGGGTTTTTCAAGGTAGGTTCTCACTCTAGCTCAGGCTGACCTGGAACTCATTTTGTAGTCCCAGGCTGGCCTTGAACTCACAGCAATCCTCTTACCTCTGCCTCCCTGAGAACTGGGATCAAAGGTGTGCACCACCACACCCGGCTTGGGTAAATTTTTTTAAATTCGTGCTGGGAGACAGTAAGTGGGGAGTGACTGCTAATGAATACAATTTGTGTTTGGGGCCATGGAAGAGTTTTGTAAAGAGAGGTGGTGACTGAATGACATTATGACTTAACACAAGTGGCTGAATCACACACTTAAAAAGGTTAAAATGGGGATTTAATATTACCTACTTTTCCTTGAAAGCAATTTCCCTGAGGTATGTCCTTGGGGGTGCTCACAGAGGATACCTGTTCTCTCCATAGCCACTTCTGGAACCTGGAAGTGGACAGGAAGAATGGATGATGGACTTGGCCCCTCAGGAAGGAAGGGGCCCTGGCTTGTCTTGCCAGAACAGTGTTCTTCTGGTGGCTAAGGAGGCCCCTACCTGGCTAAAAGGTGACCTTGGGAACCTGTCTTGCAACACTAAAGGACTCCAGAGCCCTCCTTGGAGCCCCCAGGAAGGAGAAGCCACTATCTCCCAGGAAGGAGAGCTGAAGACAGATCCCTCGGACGCTGACCTCAGAGATTCTGCAAAGCGCAGAGCCCTCCGCCTAGAGAGGAGGAAGATGATAGAGAAGAATGTGCTCCAGAAAGTGACTCTGGAAACCCAGAACCCGGCCTGTGGCAACCAACACCAGGCTACAGAGTCAGGATCCAAGTCAGAGGCCCCCTTAGAACAGCCTCAGGAAAGTTGGCCAGTGCTATCCCTTCAGGTGGGTGTCTCCATTGCCTGGACCACCCTTGGGCCTGCCCCCTGCAGCTTAGCCATCTTCTCAGCAAACTGCTAGGGCTAGAACCAGCTTGTCCTCCTCAGACTGCCCCTCTAGGACCCTAGTCCCATATCCCAGGCCCACTAGCCAGCAAGTAGCTGTGCATGTCCCATTGGGCTGAGGGCTAAGGCAGGGAACTCACCCTCAGGGAGAAGCCTTCTGCAGAAAGAACAGTGTTGTTCCCAAGTATGGGGTTCTGACTACACACAACCATGCATAGACAGAACTAGATGCCACTGAAGCAGATTTCATCCAGTGGACAGCCCTCATACATCAAGAACACCTGTTCAAGTCACTTGGTGCATTAGTGAGAGAGCCAGCATGTGGGAAGAGACTGTTTAATGGGATTAGGAGAAACTGTAAGATACTACAGAAGAGGAAGGAATGTGGATATGAATATGTCTTATACTGAGAAATGGTCTGTTACCACCAGTTTGGGCATGGAGGCGTTTGGAAGACAAAGGTAGGAGGATCACCATGAGTTCAAGGCCACCCTGAGACTACATAGTGAATTTCAAGTCAGCCTGGGCTAAAGTGAGACCCTACCTCAAAACAACAACAACAACAAACAAAATAAAACAACAGAAACAACAACAAAAAACACAGTGAAGGGTGGGTCTGTGTCCACCATACAGTCATGATCTTTGTGGTTACCTTGCCCAGTGGACAGGAAAACTCATCATACCTCTCCAACTTCATAAGACTGCACAAGAGTAGGGCCCTAGTCAGCTATGCAGAGTTCCTTCCAGATGGAGATGGATAAAGATACACCCCATTGGAAAGGCCATGCACCCCTGGACCACTTTTCCTTTCTTCCCTCCCTTCCTTCCTCCCCTTCTCTCTTTCTAGCGGGGTCTCTTGTAGCCGAGACTTGCCTTGAGCTCAATATGTACTTGAGGATAACAACCTCGAACTTCTGATCCTCCTGCCTCCACCCCCATTATAGGCATGTGTTACCATTCCTTGCTTCTGTCATGCTGTGGATCAAACTCGGGGCTTTGTGAAGGTCAGGCAGGTACTCTAACCACTGAGTAAATCCCCAGCCCTCTTTTCTTACCTGCTTAGAGAACACTGTCCCCACCCCAGGCATGTACAGATAGCTTCTTCATTACTGCTCACCCCTGACAACATTAATTTTTCCTCACCTTTAGGGCTTTGAGAAGTTGAAAGGTTTAGCTCAAGCATTCATTCTAGGTTGCCTTACTTCTTCCCTCCATTATACCTACTCTGACCCCAAAGCCATCTCATCCAAGTTCTCCAGTTTGAGCACTTGCTAGAGTCACCAAAATTGCAAAACTTTTTTTTGTTTTTGTTTTTTGAGGTCTTTTTTTTGTTTTGTTGTTTTGTTTTGTTTTTGAGGGTCTTACTCTAGCCCAGACTGACCTAGAACTCATTCTGTAGTCCAGGGCTGGTTTTGAACTCACAGCAGTCTTCCTACCCCTGCCTCTCGAGTGCTGGGATTAAAGGCTTGCACCACCACACCCTGCTAAAATTGCAAAACTTCCAAACCTCCTGAACCAGTTGGAGCCTAAAAAGTTCAAGAACAACATGGAGTTTCCTCCAAGTCAAATCAAAATCATTGACCCCCCAAAAAAATCTAGGAAAGAGGTACCAAGAAATGCAGGTCCCACCTTAAAGAAAAGAACAGGTTCAGTCGGTAATCAGTCAAAAGGGACAGTGCACTCTTTTGCTGTTAATGCATCTCAACCCGAATCCTGCCCTACAAGATCTCATGACACTTTCTGCTGGCCACAGACACTGTGAAAGCAGGTGCTCCTACCTATGGGATCTAGCCACAGCCTTGTAATCACCAATTTCATTTTTCAGCAACTTGAAGAGTGGGATTTGGATTACATCCTCCAGAGCCTGCCAGCACAGCAAAATAACCAGGGAGACGGCACTCCCAGAACTGCATGGTGGTTAGCTGACAGCTACCAAGGCCAAGGTCTGACCTTCAACCAAAGCCCAAGTGATGGGGTTCTGGCTGCAGGGGTAGCTCTGCAGCCATGTTTCATCTCTGCTTGTCAGCTCCTCACTCTCCTGAACAGGGGTATTGTTGGTCTTTGCAAGACTTCATTTATTCATTCATTTATTCATTCAGCAAACATGTGGCTGTCTGCTATGTGCCAGGCATGTTCAGGCTTTAGGGACACAATGAGAGGCCTTCAGACTTGTGTCTGCCCCATGACCCACACCTTTCCCTCCTCACATTCCTTCTCTGCTTCTCCTTCCTGGGGGGGGGGGTCAGTCCTGCCTCTCTTGCTCCTTTAGTCAGCTTCCCACACTCCTGATTCCATTTCCACAGGAAGGCTAAGGATATTAGACTGTCTCTGTGCTTGTGGCTTTGCTCTGAGCAGCTACAAATGATGCACAATCTCCCCTCGCAGGTGCTCAGCAAGTGGAAGTAGGTCTCAGATGGGAACAAGGGTTGGAGCTGGGCAGACTCCACTAGCTGTTTTCAGCACAGCCTTTATTATTATTATTATTATTATTATTATTTGGTTTTTTGAGGTAGGGTCTCGCTCTAGTCCAGGCTGACCTGTAATTCACTATGTACTCTCAGGCTGGCCTTGAACTCATGGCAATCCTCCTACCTCTGCCGAGTGCTGGGATTAAAGGCATGCGCCACCACACCGGGCTCAGCACAGCCTTTTCTCTCTCTCTCTTTCTTTCTTTCTTTCTTTCTTTCTTTTCTTTTTTCTTTTCTTTCGAGACAGTGTCTCACACTAGCTCAGACTGGTCTGAACTGTTAGGCAGTCCAACAGTCCTGCTTCAGCCTACCAAAAGCTGGAATTACAGATTTGAGCTTCCATTCCTGCCTTCAGCAGAGCTTGGGCTGTACTTCATACCACCGGCATGGGACATGGAGGAACAGACCCTCTGCAGTCCGGGGCGGGTGGGGAGGGAGGGTGTGGAATGGGTATTGACAGACCACATCTCTAGCTTAAAGGCCCATTACTCTTTATTTTTATTGAGAACTTTAATACATGAACATACAGTAATTTGTTCATGTTCTAATCCCTTCATCCCCATTTCTCCCCTCTCCCCTGTCGTCACCTGAGGACCCTCCTCTTTCAGGGTAGTCCTTCCTCTTTTGTTGTCTTGTTCCTTTTGTCCTCCCCTGTGGGCTCAGAACTGTGCTCATCTTGTGAGGGTATCAGTAACTACTGTGGGGTCATAAATGTGCCACTTAGTTCAGAGGGAGGGTGCTTTCTTTTTTCTTTATGTTGAAATGGGTGAGGTAGCTCAGTCTGGCCTCAAATTTGCTCTGTAGCTGAGGATAGCCTTGAACTCCTGATCCCCCTGCCTCCACCTTTCCAAGATCCGAGATTATAGGCATGGGCCACCCAGCAGCCAACTGTTCCATTTTGAAAAATGTTTCCTAAGCACGTACCCTAGCTGGTAAAAATGTAGATTCCGGGATGTTTGTCGCAGTATTGTTTAAAATTGTCAAAACCTGCAACCAACACATTCAGCAGGGTCCAGCTAACTCAGGCATTCTGCAGCTTAATGAGGGAAATCGCAGCATCTGCAGTAAGTAAGAAGGCGAATGAGAGCTATAGGATGACCCTGTTTGCTACATTTTAGTGTCCAGATCTGTTCATTGTGGTCACAAGATTCAAATACAGCAGTCCCTGCACATATTCTTCTTGGCCCTACCAAGCAGAGCTGGTGGCCTCAGAAAGGGTGGGGAAGGCTCACTGTTTAGGCCGGCACAAAGCTAAGCAGCCCCTGCTTCCTGGCAATCCCCAGACCACTCACTACGGCACTCTCAGGACAGACTCCTGGAGCAGCTCACCCTCCTGTGTGCCACTCAGTCCAGAGCCTGCACCACTGCCCGGAGGATGCCTGCTGACACATCCCAAGACATCAAAGAGCAAGAGGCCATAGACAGGTGGGACTTCTTTTCCAGCCCCCATGCCCCCAGTCTTCTCTTTATTTAAAAAAATTTTTTTTGAGATAGTCTAACTCTAGCCCAGGCTGACCTAGAATTGTGTAGTCTCAGGGTGGCCTCGAACTCATGGTGATCCTCTTACCTCTGCCTCCCAAGTGCTGCGACTTAAAGATGTGTGCCACCATGCCTGGTACCAGATTTTAAAAAAAAATTTTGAGAGAGAAAGAAAGAGGCAGATAGGAGCTAGAGGTGGTGGAACACACCTTTAATCACAGCACTACACTCTGGAGGCAGAGGTAGGCAGATTGGGAGACTACATTGTAAATTCTAGGTTAGCCTGGGCTAAAGTGAGACCCTATCTAAAAAAATTAAAATAAAAAAGGAGGGGGAGGCTGGAGAGATGGCTCAGCAGTTAAGGCACTTGCCTGAAAAGCCTCATGACCTGGGTTTGATTCCCCAGTACCCACATAAAGCCAGATGCACAAAGTGGTGCATGCATCTGGAGTTCATTTGTAGCTGCTGGTGCGCCTATTCTCCCTCTCTCTGCTTTCAAATAAAATATTTAATAAAAAAATAGGCAGAGAATGGGTGTGTGAAGGCCTCTGGACCCTGGGTACTGGGAAATCAAACTTGGGTCCTTAGGCTCTGCAGGCAAGTGCCTTAGCTCCTGGCCATCTTCCCAGTCCCACTGGTGTGTGTGTGTGTGTGTGTGTGTGTGTGTGTGTGATTGTGGGTTGAACCTTTTGCATGCTAGGCTAGTGCTCTATCACGTACTACATTTCCAGTCCTCTTTTACTTTTTCAAAAGCTTTTTATTGATAGCTTCTATAATTATAGATCATAAATCATGATTCCTCCCCCTTCTCAACCTCCCCCATATTTCTTCCCCCTCTCAATTAGTCTGTTTTGTTTTGGTGGCATCTTTTCCTCCCGTTATGTGTACGTATCAAGCACTGTGAAATCATGAATATCAAAGCCATTTTGTGTTGGAAGTTTGTGTTGTAAGCAGTCCTACCCTTCCTTTGGTCTCTTTTACTTTGTTTGTTTTAGGACGTAGGGTCTCACTCTAGCTCAGGCTGACCTGATTCACTATCTAGTCTCAGGCTGGTCTTGAATTCACAGCAATCTCCTACCTCTGCCTTCCAAGTGTTGGGATTACAGGTGTGCATGACCATGTCCTGATTTTACTTTTTGAGACAGGGTCTCACTTAGTTGCCCAGACCAGCCTTGAATTTATAATACTCCTGCCTCAGCCTCTGCCCTTCATCCTGGCCTGATATCCAGTATTTAAGTCTTGCATAGTTGTGGGACAGTGCTGGCCTGTCTTATAGGTGGGCTTGAGAGAGGATGGGTTCCAGGTGCCTACTAATACAATGGACACACACTCAGTAGCTCTCTACTTCTCCCACTTCAGATATGCCCTGACAGAGCCCAGCTTCCAAGCTGAGCTATGCCAGAAGCCAGCAGAGGACAGGAGGCTGAAGTCAGAACCTCCCACCATCTTCATTGACCTGCGACAGACAGAGCTGCCAGAACCCCGAGAACACCAGTCCTCAGAAAGGTACAGAGCAGAGCCAAATTGCAGTGGATGCCAGCTGGCAAGTCCGTTGTTGACCTCAGCTTCTGCTGGGAAGAAGCAGAGACTTGGGCAGCTCAGAACATGGCTGGGTCGAGAGGTGCTGTTGGCTAGTAACTGGGCCTGGGCCAGTCCTACTTGGTCCCCTGCACTGCATGGAGGGAAGGAGAGGAGCAGAGGACAAAGTTCATCTGGGCTGGATGCATCTGTACCTTCCCCTCAGCACTTTGCAGGAAGGCCAGTGGTCCTGTGGCTTTAGCTGGCTGCCGCCCTTGCCTTGGATCCCCAGGTCTCTGGTGGGAAATGGGATGGCAGGGTGACTGGGGCACATCCAGAGAACCCCTTTCCTCTCCTCCCCAGCTCTGAATACAGCTCCTCTGACAGTGATGAGGAAGAGGAGGAAGATTTGAGTGTCCAGCAGGGTCCTGCTCAGGCAGCATCTTCTTCCAGTAGACTGCGGTAACCAGTGATCCACCTTGTCTTACCCTCCCTGCTCTTGGCCCACTGGACTTATGGGCTTGCAGCTCTGTCTTGCACCTTAGGGCCTGTATTTGAGGGTGGAGTAAGCATAGCAGGTATAGGTAAGATACCTGGCTCTCCCTCTTCAGGACAGCTTAGTCCATTTCCTTTCTGTAAAACAGCTCCCCAGTTTGATCTTGCCTCTGCCTTCTATGGCAGTAGAAGAGAAGGCCAAGAGTAAGGTTGGAATGAAGTTGTTAGCCAGAAATTAAAAGCTTGGGTGAGTTAAAGAGTCAAGTGCCTAGCTGGGCGTGGTAGCGTATGCCTTTAATCTCAGCATGCAAGAGGCAGTGGTAGGATTGATGAGTTCAAGGCCAGCCCAGGACTACAGAGCGAGTTCCAGGTCAGCCTAGGCCAGAGTAAGACACTACCTCGGAAAAAAAGAAGCCAAGTGTTAAGTTCAGGGACATTATGGAGACCTTAAACTTTGGCCAAAGGGTAACTGAGAATTATGTGCCATGAGGCCTGTGGCACTGGCAATGTCAGGGCCCTAGGCAGCTTTCTCTGGTGTAGAATGTGATTAGGCATTGCAGGAAAACACGGGAAAAAAGCAGGGTGAGAAGTGTTGGGAGGGTCCCTGCCAGAAGCCTATGGCACTGCAGCATTGCAGAAAGGCTATAGCTTTCCATAGAGCATCCTCAAACCCAAGGACACATGTAGGACACTGGCTTTTCCTTGCATCTAGCCAACACCCCTGGGCAAGGTAGTCAAGGTCAGGGTGCTGCCAGGCAAGCTCCTGCCTTGCTCCAGTGAGCTGCATCATTGCTGGTCTCCAGGCGTTGGCCCTCAAGGGCTGCAGCTCTGGAGCATGCAACCTGGGCTGCATGGGCTGTTCCTCTAACAAATAGCTTCATCAGGATATGGGGGATAACCTTAGATCCTGCCTCCAGAGAGCCAGACAAGGGGAAAGTACTGTTGGTGGCAGCTCTTTCGTTGGTTAAGGCTTTGGGACATTAACAATGTTCCCTCCCCCTCTGCCTGGTAAGTGACCACACTCCACACCTCCACATATTGGGCACTTTCCATGAGAATGCCTTTGGTCCACATATGTGGTTTCTGTTTTGGTTTTACAAGGTAAGGTCTCACTGTAGCCGACTGACCTGGAATTCGCTATGTAGTCTCAGGGTGGCCTCGAACTCACATCAATCCTCCTACCTCTGCCTCCTGAGTGCTGGGATTAAAGGGGTGCACTACCATGCCCAGTTTTATTTTTATTGTTTTCTTAATTCTTTTTTTTTTTTTTTTAATTTGAGACAGAGTGACTTTGGGTGCACCAGGGCCTCCTGCCACTGCTAACAAGCTCCAGACACATGTGCCACTTTGTGCATCTGGCTTTATGTGGGTACTGGGAATAAGACCCAGGCTGTGGGGCTTTGCAAGAAAGCACTTTGACTGCTAAGCCATCTCTCCAGCTCCTACTATTTTGATAAAGGTTCTCACTCTGTAGTCCAGACTGACCTCAAGCTTGCAACAATCCTTCTGCCTCACCCTCCCACGTGCTGGGATTACAGGCATGGCTACCATAACAGGCCACATATTCTTTCTAGAATTTTTTGTATGTTGGTTTTCACTTAGCTCAGAGGGCAGATAGGGAGGTTTTTTTTTTTTTCAGTCACCTTTCCTGGTAGGTGGGGAGCCTTTGGACTCCTTGCAAAGTTTTGTAGCACCCATTGCAGAAGGAAGAAGCCACAATACCACCACCACCCCTGCTTCCCAACCAGACTGTAGGTGGCTGTCAGAAGTTGTTGGAGGGTTGGAGAGATTGCTCAGTGGTTAAGGCACTTGCCTCCAGTGCCTAACGCCCTGGGTTCAATTCCCCAGGACCCACATAAGCCAGACCCACAAGGTGGTGGCCCTGGTGCGCTCTCTCTCTCTCTTGAAAATGAATAAAATATTTTTTTAAAAAGTTGTTGGAATCAGGCTAAGATAGTGTAGACCTGAGTTCAATCGCTAGCATCACATAAAAATGCAGAGCATGGGGGCACATGCATGTAATCACAGTGCTGGTGGACAGAAGACTCCCTAGTGTTTGCTGGCCAATGAGTCCAGCTTAATTGGTAAGCTTTAGGCCAATGACAAACTCAGTCTCAAAAGGTGGCTCCTGAGTATGACACGAGTTTGTCCTCTGGCTTCCACACATGTGCATCTCATCTGCCCACCTGGTCATTTTACAGAGTTGCTAGTTGGTGGTGCCTTTATAATCCCAGAACTGGGGAGTCTGAGGTAGAAGGATCACCATGACTTTGAAGCCACCTGGCCTACAGAGTTCCAGAGTGAGACCCTATTTCAAAAATAAAAATAAGCCAGGCGTGGTGGCACACGCCTTTAATCCTGGCACTCGGGAGGCAGAGGTAGGAGGATCACCATGAATTCAAGGCCATCCTGAGACTACATAGTGAATTCCAGGTCAGCCTGGGCTAGAGCGAGACCCTACCTCGAAAAACAAAAATAAAATAATTAAAATAAAAATAAAAAAGGTTGCTGGAATCATTCCCTTACTTTGAAATGGGAGTTTAAACTACCCACTTTTCTTGTGCTACAGTACAGGCAGTCTGGCCTTCCCGCAGCACTGGCTGAGTTGGTTATCTATCTCAGGGACTGCACTGGGAAGAGTCAGCTTCTTCAGCAACTGAGAGCTTTTCGGAAGGGGATGGCTCCATCCCAGCTGCACACCAGCAAGAGTCCTGGACAGCAGAAGGCTCAGGTCCCAGAAGACACAGCTGAATTGGGAACCGGGAGGAAGAAACATGTAAAACTCTGGGCTGAGGAACAGAGCACCCAGACCAGATTCCCAGGAGGACTTCCCGGGATGCCAGAGGACCCGCTTCAGTCAGGATCAGCCAAGGATGTGTTGGTGCCTGCCCTGGGCCAGCTGTAGGTGTCTCAGGTAAAACATTTGACAAGCAGGTCAGTGAGTCTTGATTTTTCATCCACATGGCCCTGGTGGTCTGTGTACAATCCACATAGTTCTAATAGCAAGGGCCAGACTCCAGCCCTGTTAGAATTCAGCCGCAGTCTTTCCATGCATGTAGATCAAGGCTGCAAATACTCATGAGTCAAACAAAGCATGACAGTAGCTCTCAGAGAAAGAGGCCACTCTTCTTCGAAGAGGCTAGAAGTCATTCTCACAGTGGGGCTATAGGCATTTTTTTTTTCGAGGTAGGGTGTCACTCTAGCCCAGGCTGACCTAGAATTCACTATGTAGTCTCAGGGTGGCCTTGAACTCACAGCAATCCTCCTACCTCTGCCTCCTGAGTGCTGGGATTAAAGGCGTGCGCCACCACGCCCGGCTTGCTATAGGCTTTTTAACCTTTTCAATTCCTGAATTATTTCCTTCAATGAACTATTTCCATAATATAGAGTCCTCTTAAAATCTTAAGTCTTGGGCTGGAGAGATGGCTTGGCGATTAAGGCACTAGCCTCCAGTGCCTAAGGCCCCGGGTTCAATTCCCCAGGTCCCACATAAGCCAGACCCACAAGGTAGTGGCCCTGGTGTTCTCTCTCTCTCTCTGCTTGAAAATGAATAAATAAAATATTTAAAAAAATCTTAAGTCTAAACCAAGCATGGTGACATGCACCTGGAATCCCAGCATTCAGGAGGGAGGGGGAGGGGAGAGAGAG
>PVHP010036825.1:0-17687 GCA_004024765.1 Zapus hudsonius
AGAAAGAAAGAAAGAAAGAAAGAAAGAAAGAAAGAAAGAAAGAAAGAAAGGAAAAGAAAAGAAGGACCAGGCCCCAGCTAGCATCTGTCAAAGCCTGCAGGGCAAGAGGCCAGGGGAGGCCAGGCAGGGACGGTGGTGTTGAAGAGGAGCTGCTTAGGGTCTGAGGCAGACCCCACACTTCCACTCCCCGCCAAGGAGAGGGAACACCTCCCTCCAGGCTGGTTGTAACGCTGACACCTTCCCCCTCACACTCAGACAAGCCTATTTCAGGCTCTTGGAAGCCCAGATGCCTCTGAGAGCTGAGAAACTCCCCAAAGCCGGCTTCTGAGGCTTCTCCCTCGCCAGCCTGGGAAAGCCAGGAGGAAACATGGGCCAGGGTGGCAGAGGAGGTCAAGGCCCTGATACCCCACTTGCTGGGAAGGTCCTTCCTCAGGGCCACACATGGTGCTGGAGGTGGACGCAGAAGAGACACCCAGCCAGGAATGGGACCCAAGCCCTGCCCAGCAGTGTGGAAGCCTGCGTGACTCCCTCCTGGTGGCTATCACCTCTCTCTCAAGCAACACTGGGCATCAATCCCCTGTCAACAGTGCCAGGAGCTCATAGACTAGCTGCTCAATACATGTTCCCTGTGATGTTCTCAGAGAAATGGGTAGAATGTCTGCTTAGCTTCAGGACTAGATATAGTTAAAGACAGAGCTGCCTTGCACATGGTAACACACCAGGCCAAAAAAAAAAAATCATTTTTATTGCAATTGTAAAACTCCGTTTAAGCCATGGAGGTTGCCTTTAATCCCAGCACTCCCAGTAGTGAGGGAGGAGAACTGCCATGAGTTCAAGGCCAGCCTGGGGTTACAGGATACACAGTGAGTTCAGCCTGGGCTAGAGTGAGACCCTGTCTCAAACACACACACACACACACACACACACACACACACACACACACACACACACACCATCTAATCCAGACAGGGCTTTTCTCATCACAAAGTCACTCCAGGAAAAGCCAGCACTTTTTCAGACCTGCACCCATGCATCTTCGAAGGAGCCAGCTGAGCGACATCCCTCACACTTCTGCCGGCAGACAGGGAGGCTGTGAAGTGTCGGCCCAAGGTCACACCCAGCTTGCACAAGGGTGGTGCCCCGGCCATGGTCAGAACCTCCCTGCTCAATGCTCAACCCAGCTGCTGGCCAGATGTTCACTCTGCATGTCCCTGTCACATTAGAGACTCAAGCCCTGGCTGCAGGCTGGCTTAGCAAGTCGTTAGCTCTCTGATCCCAGAGGGGACAGCCAGAAGGGCGATGACACCTACAGACACAGGTCAAGACCGAGTAACTGTCACTGCGCACCACGGGGCCCTGAGTCAGGGTGATGGGCCAGACCGGTTATGAGACGTGGCCTCTGAAAAGATAGCAGAGAAGGCCACCTGAGTGATACTAACGGACACCAGGGGACAGGAGTGACTCTGGGCATGCCTGGGTGGGTAGGGAGGGATCTGTCTGACGTGACCAATGAGCCAGGGAGACATTCCAATGGTAAATGCAGCTGTTTAGTCGTAACACGGGTGACTCAAGGGACGGGTACATGACGCTACAGGATTTGTGGGGGGGACAGTTTGTAAGAAGCCCGGAGTGTCCAGGTAAAGGGTCTCAACTTTGGTATATACCAGGGAGACATTGAATGTTTTTGAACACGAATGTGACATAATGAAAATATGTTGTGGACATTAGACAATTTCAAATAAAGCAGAAAGGGCAGGGAAGCCAGGCGTGGTGGCGCTCACCTTTAATCCCAGCACTGAGGCTGAGGAAGGAGGATCACCTTGAGTTCAAGGCCAGCCTGGAACTACAGAGTGACTTCTAAGTCAAAAAACAAATAAACAAACAAAAAAAAAGAAAGAAAGAAAAAGAGAGAAAGGCAAGAAGAAAAAAAAGGAAAGGAAAAGAAAGAAGAAGAGAAGAGAAGGAATGAAGCAAGAAGGGAGGGAGAGGAAGGCTGGGGTGTGCTCACAGAGGTTTTTGGGCTTGATGGGAAGTGAAGTGGTTACGAGCCACACTAGACAGGCTAAATCAATGGCCCATTTAATTAAACCAACCAGCCAGTATTTGCTGCAGGCTGAGGTGGGCAGCCAGGCAGCCAGGAGGGAAGAGGCTGCCCTGCTCTCTTGTCTTCACTGGCTGAGAGCCTATCCAGGTCATCCTGGCCTTCCTTGGTTCACAAGGAGAGCTCTAACTTTCTCCTAAGAAGGGTGATGTCCTCCAAGGCCCACCAGACACTGTGCTGCCCACATGAAGTTTCTCACTTCATTCTCACAGAAACTCAGGAGATAGGAACAGTGACCCCATTTTGAGGATAAGGAACCTGAGACTTAGAAAAGTTAAGGAGGGGCTGGGGAGATGGCTCAGTGGTGAAAACATGAGTACCTGAGTTCAGATCCAGAGAATCCCAGGGCACAAAGGGAGGCAGAGACAGGAGAATCATCTGGAAACTCACTGGCCAGCTAGCCTGGAAAACACAGCAGGAATCTGGTAGTTCGAGACCCTGACTCCTGGCAGTTGTCCTCTGACAAAAAGAGAGAGGGCAGGAGAGATGGCTCAGTGGTTAAAGAAGCTTGCTTGCAGAGCCTGATGGCCTGGGTTCGATTCCCCAGTATCTACCTAGAGCCAGATGCACAAAGTGGCACATGCACGTGGAGTTTGTTTGCAATGGCAAGAGACCCTGATGCCTTCGTTTTCTCTCTCTCTTTACTTGAAAATTAAAAAAAATTTTTTTTTTGGTTTTTTGAGGTAGAGTCTCGCTCTAGCCCAGGCTGACCTGGAATTCACTCTGTCCTCTCAGGCTGGCCTCAAATTCCAGCGACCCTCCTTCCTCTGCCTCCCAAGTGCTGGGATTAAAGGTGTGCACCACCATGCCTGGCTAAAATTTGTTTTTGTTTTTGTTTTTTGAGGTAGGGTCTCACTCTAGCCCAGGCTGACCTGGAATTCACTATGTAGTCTCAGGGTGGCCTTAAGCTCGTGGTGATTCTCCTACCTCTGCCTCCTGAGTGCTGGGATTAAAGGCGTGCACCATCACGCCTATAATGAATGAATGAAAGAGATTGAGTCTGGGAAGATGGCTTAGTGGTCAAAGGTGCTTGCTTGCAAAGCCTGCCAGACAGACATTCATTTGCAGCAGCAAGAGATTCTGGCATCTCACACACACACACACACACACACACACACACACACACACGCAAATAATAAATAAAAATTGTCTAAGAAATAATTTTTTTAAAAAGCCAGTTCTAGGGCTGGAGAGATGGCTTAGCGGTTAAAAAGCCAGTTCTGGTGGCACACACCTTTAATCCTCGCATTCAGGAGGCAAAGGTAGGAGGATCACTGTGAGTTCAAGGCCACCCTGAGACTGACTACATAGTGAATTCCTGGTCAGCTACTTCGGAGACTGAGGCAGGAGGATGGCTCCACTCAGAAGTTCAAAGCTAGCCTGGGCAACACAGTGAGCTCCAGTCTCTAAGGAAGGAAAAACCACAAGTTGAATAATCGTCCATTGATTGGTGATTGTAGACTACAGCAGGCCTCGAGGGGGATTCAGGGCTCAGATCGGAGCCTAGAAGCCAGATGGGCAAGGCCTGGCACAGGAAATTAGCATCCTAAGCAAGTCCAGCAGGGGAACAACTATGGCTGTGTATAGGGGTGATGGCAGAGGTGGTGACCTCCAGCCCCAGCCCCATCCTGGCCTCTGCAGGGCCCCCCAGCCGGTCCGGCACCTGCCTCAGCACTTTACCTCTCTCCTTCCCTCCCTCCAGGTTCTTTGTGAACTTCCCCTCGGCCAAGCAATACTTCAGCCAGTTCAAACACATGGAGGAGCCCCTGGAAATGGAACGGAGCCCCCAGCTGAGGAAGCATGCCTGTCGAGTCATGGGAGCCCTCAACACTGTCGTGGAGAACCTGCATGACCCCGACAAGGTGTCCTCCGTGCTGGCCCTGGTGGGCAAAGCCCATGCCCTCAAGCACAAGGTGGAGCCCGTGTACTTCAAGGTACGTTCCCTTCATCTCTAATGGGTGTCTTCAAGGCCCATGCGCCACAGTTCTCTGTCGCCTATGGCTCTGGGAAGGACCACTTGTCCTCTGAAGTGGCGATGACAGGGTAGGCAACCCTCATCTTGACCGCATGGAGCCTGTAGCCACTTGACTGTTGGGTTATGAACAGTCTCCCCCCACTCCCCACCCCAGGCCAGTATGGGACAGCGGGAGTCCTGGGGGCACTGGGATTTAGGGTGTCCAAGTATTCACTCCTCCTTCCCTCCTTTGCCCGCCCCCCAGATCCTCTCTGGCGTCATTCTGGAGGTGATCGCTGAGGAGTTTGCCAATGACTTCCCACCTGAGACCCAGAGAGCCTGGGCCAAGCTGCGTGGTCTCATCTACAGCCATGTGACTTCTGCCTACAAGGAAGTGGGCTGGGTACAGCAGGTCCCCAACACCACCACGTGAGGAGGGGGTGCGGGTGGGCTGGGCAGCCCCCCTGCTATGTCCTCTCCTGTCCCCTAGGCCTCTCATCTCTCCTGAGACCAGGAGCTGAATACCATGGTAGGAACACATCAGACAGGCCGTCATGGGGTCTGACACATTTGAGAACAGACGCAACTCCCTTCTGACTAATGTAAGCCAGCTCCTGCTCTGGTCCCTGCTCTTGGCTACCCAGAGCTGGGAACCCTAAGCAAAATCTCCCGGAGCAGGGAAACAGAGCATCCAAGGTCATGGTGGTGACCTGGCAGAGATGGATACAGTCTCCTGGTGGGGAAATCGGCCCCTCGGGCCAGCTCCACCTCTTCCTCCTTTTTACCAATCCCATGGTCTGTTTTTCATCTAACGCTGATCAATGTTCCTGTCCGCCCTCTGCCTCCACAGGGCTGGAGCCAGGAGGATCACAAGGACACACACGCATGCACTCATCCACACGCATATGCCTAGGCCCACATACACGCACTCACACATGCACACGCATATGCCTAGGCCCGTGGATGTCGCTCACATGACTGTACCAGGGATTGTTTACTCCCAGACCAACCAGAATCCAGCTGCCAATTCTGGGTTCCAGGAGGGTGACCGGCCTCGGTGACTCCAGATGACTGGGGAGAGCTAGCCCTCCTACGTGGGTGGCAGTCCGGAACACTCAGCCCCACCCCAGCCCCCCAAAGGGCAGCTGACTCTGGGAGCTGAATGGAAGGGCCAAGGCTGGGCTGAAGGAAGGGAAGCGGAGGCGGGGATGGGAGTCAGGGGTCAGCCAGCGGCTTGGGACACGCGTCGAGGAGAAACAGTCCCAGCAGTTTCCCATGAAGAGGCAGTTGTCTCCTGGCCTCTTCCAGGGTTCTTATGCCACCTCTTGCTCACAGGCCTCCCCGCCCAGCTCTGCAGAGAAGGTCCCCAAGGGCAGGAGAGGCCGGGCCTGCTGCCCTTCCTGCCGCTGACCAACCAGCCAAATAGTGCTTGCTCCCATCAGCAGCTCCCCAGGAGAGCAGAGTTCTCAGAAAAGGCTGGTCCCAGCCAGGCTAGCTCCAGATGTGCACAGCTGGGCTCGGCCTGCCCCAGACCCAGGAGTGAATAGAGAACACAGATGTTTACCTGCTAAAGGAGGGCACTGGTTGAGCTCAAGAACTGGGGTTACCCCCCTCCCCAATGACCAGCTGTCACCCAGAGAGACCAGGGAAGAGGCTGCAGGGAGGGAAATTGGAGGATCACGCCCTCCCTCCCACTCCTCCCAGGCAGGCTCAGCTACCCAAGATGAGTTTGTTTACAGCCAGGAGACAAGACTTCCTGCTTTTGGAGAAAAGGGCTTTTTTACAAGGGCCTAGAGAGACAGCAGGGAGGGCTGGCTGGGGAGTCCCAATGAATCAGAAACACATGGCCGGCACCCCCTCACTTCTTCTGTCCCAGCTGGACCCCAGGGATTTAGCTCTCGCCAAACCCCAAACATCAACAAACTACCAGCAAGCCATCTACCCTTTCCTGTTCCTTAGGGACTGAATGGCTGTGGATGATGTGGAGAACCTATGGGCCAGGGCCCAGCTGCCTTCTCCATCACACTGTGGGACTGTCCCCTCATCTCTTGACAGCCTCTGTCCCCATCCCTGGTCTGGGGTGGGTGCGTGGGATTGGGCATAGACCTCCAAGAGGTCGTGTCTGCCTGAGCCCAGTCCTGCAGACACAACCTGTTGCCAGGATCCCCCTGGGCTCACAGGGTGGGATGGAGTCAGAGGGCTGACTTCCAGAAGGCCCCGTCCAATTCTCTTATCAGAGAAGCAGGGTGGGCCAGACACCACTGTTTACTAACTGTCTCTGCTTCAGGGTGTGTGACTGTGTGGGCGGAGTGGTGTGGGGCAGGGGAACTGGTAGCCAGTAAGTGCAGTGGGGTTCACAGGGATCGGCCCCTCAGAACACAATCCAGGGCTCACAGCCTATGGCCTGCAGTTCACAGAGCACTCATTTCCACAGTGGACGTCTCTGGAACTCTCGGGTAAGGCAAGGCAGACACGGTCCACTTTGTTGAGAGAGATCCAGGGCTCTCATGGGCCCCCAGACTTGCGTGAGGTCACACAGTAGGTTGGGGGCATTACGGTAACTAGTACTTAGGCCTAATTTTGTTGTTTTCAACTGCACGATGCTGGGTCTCCCAGCAGAAAGTGCCCTGCCTCGTAACCCCCAGACTCCTCCTACGGCACCCTAAAAACACCCAGTCTCCCTCCAGCTCTGACCCCTGTAACCTGTATTTCATGTCTTGTCCACAGCCCACCGGCCACTGTGCCCTCTTCGGGGCCATAGGACCCCTCCCAGCTCCCCCCTCCCTGGCAGCACTTTGAGAAGAAGGCTGAGTTCTGAGGACCTCCTTGACCCCCCCATTTCTGGGTGCCAAGGAAGCTGGAGGAATCCCCGACTGACTGTCTTCCCAGAGGGAGGCCTTCGCAGCGGCCGCAGTCCCCTGAGCTGCCAGGAGGCGGCGTGCTGACCCCGGAGCCTTGGGGTGGGTGGGGACCCTCCTGCCTGGCAGAGAGGGGTGCACTCTTAGCTTTTCTACTCACTCTTAGAGAGGGACCGAGCGACAAGCGAGCGAGCGGCTGGCGGGAAGCGGGGACATGTCTGAGTCACTCCAGGAATGAGCTAGCCCCGTTCCGTTCTGCCGACCAGCATGCAGGCCTCACCTCATCACCTGAGTATCACGCACACACGTCTACCATATATACAGATATATTCTATATACAATCTCTATATAAATCTATATACATATATACACGTACATATCTATCATGTGTACCTATGGGCCTCGAAGCCTAGGATGGAGGGGTGGGAGGGTCAGAGGAAGTCCCTCAGCGACAGAGAGACTGGGCCAGGGTGACCCTAGCCCAGACTGACCCAGCACCCCGTGTTCCCGCTTCCCACTCTAATCAGAACCATCTGCCCTCCCCCAAGGGAGGAACGGACAATCAGGCAGACCAAGGGGTCCCCAGAAGTCCCCAACAGGCTTGCCCGTGGGGAGAGGCCTCAGTGAAGAAGCCTGCAATGCCAGCCCCTCCTGCTCTCTCACACACCAACTAACTGGGACCAGGGGCACCATGTCACCCCTCATGTGTGAGGCCCAGGGCATCCCTCCTCCGGCCACCCATCCACGCCTGCCTTGCTGGGGACCCCCATGTACGCCCCTTGGTCACGTGCATCTTCCTCAAGGGCATCTTGCTGCTCTAATGTGCCTGCATCCCCTCCTGTCACATCCTATAGCCGTCCAGTAACTGCCTGTCCTTTTGTAACCAGACCCAGCGGTATCATTAAACAGGCCCATTCTTCTGTGTCTGTGCGCTCACTCCGTCTTTTCCCCACCTGCCTCCACCTCCCTTCCTCCTTAGTTCCAAGCTCAGGCCTTTTGAAAGAAGCTCTGTTCAGACCACCTTTCCCAACCTCTCTCAGGTGTTCACCGACCACTTTCAAGCTGGGACTGGGCCTGCCTGGAGCAGGCTGGGCTTTGTCCTTACAAAAAGGTCAAGGGAAGCCCATCTGGTGACACAGGTCTGTCATCTCAACTGTTGGAGAGGCTGAGGCAGGGAGATCACCAGTTGAAAGCCTGTCTGGCCTACAGAGTGAGTTCAAGGCCAGCCAAGACTATCTCAAAATAAAATGTCAAAAAATTCAAGTTTAAAGCTCAGTGTGATGGAGTACTCAGGAGACAGAGGTAGGAGGTCACGGTGAGTTTGAGGTCAGCCTGGGTCGAGAGAGTGAATTCCAGGTCAGCCTGAGCTAGAGCAAGATACTACCTTGGGGGAAAAAAATAAAATTAGCTCAGTGAGTACTTGCCTAACACGAACAAGGCTTTAGGCTCTATTCCCAATACTCCAATCCCTCCAAAAAAGAGGTGAATGTTTTTCTGATTTGGTTCTGGACATCTCTTCCTAGCAAAGGCAGGGTCAGTGAGGGAGGGAAGGTGAGGGTCCTGTCAGAGCACACTCTAATCCCAGCCTCAGGAGGCTGAGGTAGGAAGACTAAACCTTAAAGGCCGGCCTGGGCTCCATGGTGATTCCTCGCCTCAATAAAGCGAAGGGGAAGAGGAATGGATGCCCAGATGTCCACACAGAGGGCCTGGTCCGTCTCAGTGCTGTAGACACACAGCCAGAGTTCACCTTCTAGCCCTGAACTCTGGACCTGGTGGGGGGAGCTTTAGACAGGCCAGGCCTGCCCACCCCCCACTTCCCGGACCAGACCAGCAGTAACAACTCCCTGAGGAGGACCCAGGAGGTCACCATGGTAGGGGGGGAGGGGAATGGATGCTGGAGAAGCAGGAAACAGCCTCTGCCCCTTGGGAGGTCTTGGGCTGACACACAGGAAGCGTCTTGTCTCCCAGACCTTGAACTTGACTACAGGCCACGCCTTCGTCTTCTGGGCCTGGCACAGTGGACGACTCCTCCGTGGAAATCCAAAGAATAAATAAATACCGCTCTTAGAAAGCAAGACAAGCTCTCCGGCCAAGAGTGAGCTGAACAAGGGTGCGGGTGCTGGGAAGACGGAGCCTTTCCAGGGAGAGAGCGTGTCTCACAGCCGGGCCAGGCTCCAGGTTCAAGGTTCAGACTCAGGGCTGCCTGCTGCTCCCGGAGGGCACTCAGCCTTCCGATGCCACAGTTAGGGTGACTCCTGGGCCCCTGAAAGTAAAAGGCAGGAGAAGAGTCTGGCTTCTCCTTATCTCTTGCCTAAAGGAGGTCCTCCCTAAAGGGAGGGAGGTCCCCTTTCCTAAATATTGAATCCTGGCATTGTGATTGGTCATCCTCAGGCCCCAGAACTTGGCATCTTTCTGAGCCAGCCTCTGCAGACCAGTCAGCTGTCTCGGGCTCACCTGAGTCTGAAGGCATAGTCCACCACAAAGAGGCTATAAACAGACCCTTGCCAGGGGCAAGGGCTCTCTTGGCTGCCCATCATCTCTCCTGGTCTCCCCCCTACTCCTACATGGGCTCTAAACCTCCTGTTCTCCACGTGGCAGGAGCTCTCTGCACTGTCCTTTCCTCTCTAAATCCCTTTTCCCGTTTCTTCGGTTTGGTTTGCCCAATTCTTTGGTTAAATACAAACACAAATTCAGGGTTCAAGGACTCTGTACTGAACCCCAACATCACCCCGTAACAGCCTCAGATTTAAAATAGGAAGCCAAGGGCTGAAGAGATGCCTCAGTGGTTAAGGTGCTTGCCTACAAAGCTTGACGTTCTGGGTTCAATTCCTTGGTATCCACATAAAGCCAAATGTACAGAGTGGCCCATGCATCTGGAGTTTGCAGTGGCAAGAGACCCTGGTGCATCCATACTCTCTCTCTCTCTCTCTCTCTCTCTCTCTCTCTCTCTCTCTCTCTCTCTGTTTCTTTCTCACTGTCTCTAAAAATATTTTTTTAAGATAATAAAATAAAATTATTACTTTTTTATTATCCATAATGAGATGAATTTAATGAACAAATAATGAGTTGTTATCCCTAGTTCCCCAATGCCCCTCTTCCCTATCCCCAATAAGCTGGATATCCTCCTCTGTGGGCAGTCTGGAACAGTCCACGGGGCAGGGTATTATGGATATCCTAGGAGCCAGCCCCGTTCCACACGCCTTAGTGTGATGTTACTGAGGGGGGTGATGTCTCTGGGAGTTCTCCACCATGGCTCTTACAATCTTTCCACCCCCTCTTCCTCTCAGTTCCCTGAGTCATGGTGGGTGAGTATTAAGGCTGCTTTATTGTTGAGGTCTTAGGGGTCTCTGTACTTCTGCTTTAGGTTGTGTTGAAAATCATTGGTGTCTGTCTGGCTTATCCTGTGTTGACTGATTGGCTGTGGTTATGGGTCTCTTGTTTATCCCGCCATTCCCTGCGGGGTTCCATATGGATCCTCCACGGTAGGTCTGGTGTGGCTCATCTCTTGCCAGGATGTCAGCTATCAGCCTGCGTTTCATTGGTAGGGTTGGAAGAGCCACAGCTCTCTCGCTGCATTCTGAAAGATACAAACAGAATCTCCATCGGAGAGTGAGATCAGTATAGGTTAACTGAGATACACATTTCTGAATTAGCTAGATTCTATTGTTAGTAGCCTCTTTGTAAATCACTCGTATAGTGCATTTCTCTTTGGGGGGCCCAAGAGTTTGGTTCCCAGTGTATTTCACCCTGAGTCCCCAGTTCCAGTTAAGGGCTCCCCGTCACCAAGTGGATTATTTGGCCAAATTAAAAGCTGTTGATTGCTTCCCCCAGACTTTGGCTCCTCCATTGCACAAGTGCTCCTTTCTTGGTTCGCTGTTTTCTCCCAGTAGGAAGTGTGTTCAGCCTACTCATGGCGGCAGACAGCGTTTCCTGTCAGTGTTCTTTGTTTTCTCCAGCTGTCATTGACCAGCTTCCCCTGGTAGCATAGCACTGCACTGACTACCATCTGGGGGCTGGTTTTTCAAGGCAGGGTCTCACTCTAGCCCAGGCTGACCTGGAATTCACTATGTAGTCTCAGGGTGGCCTTGAGCTCATGGTGATCCTCCTACCTCTGCCTCCTGAGTGCTGGGATTAAAGGCATGCACCACCACACCCAGCCTCAAAATAAATTTATTTTATGCTTGGGAGGTGGAGGCAGGGAGATCAGAAGTTCAAGGTTAGCCTCAGCTACATAGTAATTGGAGGCCAGCCCTAAAATTATTTTTGAGACCCGCCTCACAAATAATTTTAGGGCTGGAGAGATGGCTCAGCAGTTAAAGGTACTTGCTTGTAAAGCCTGAGGGCCCAGGTTTGATTCTCTAGTACCCACATAAAACCAGATGCAGGCCGGGCTTGGTGGCGCACGCCTTTAATCCCAGCACTCGCCTTTAATCCCAGCACTCGCCTTTAATCCCAGCACTCGGGAGGCAGAGGTAGGAGGATTGCTCTGAGTTCAAGGCCACCCTGAGACTACATAGTGAATTCCAGGTCAGCCTGGGCTAGAGCAAGACCCTACCTCGAAAAACAAAAACAAAAAAACAAAAACCAGATGCACAAAGTGGTACATGCATCTGGAGCAGTGCCCCACTCTCTATCTCTGCTTGCAAAGAAATAAATTAAATATCTAAAAAATAATTATAATCTACCAGGTGTGGTGACGCATGCCTTTAACTCCAGCACTCAGGAGGTGGAGATAGGAGGATCGATGTGAGTTCAAGGCCAGCCTAAGACCACATAGTAAATTCCAGGTCAGCCTGGGCTAGAGCAAGACCTCGAAAAAAAAATTTTTAATTATAATTTTAATTTAATTAAGCAGATGTGAACATGAAGCCTGAGGAGGGGAATGATCAAGGCAGGAAGCTGAGCTGCAGGAAGAGGAGGAGGAGGAGGGTAGACCGAGCCTGGGAGACAGGACCGCTGCCAGAGAAGGGCCTAGAAGTCCTGGGGGATCAGGTCCAGCCAGAGCTGCTCTGTGGCCATGAACACTGGGAAGAGAAGGACATCTGAGGTCATGGTGGAGGACAGTCCCTGGGGAAGAAGTTCCCAACGTCACTTCACTTGTCTTGAGAATGGTGAAAACGCTTCTGAACTGGTGCAAACTGGAACCATCCCGAAATAGGCCCTTGAGGAAGGCTGGCCCTACGATTTGTCTTCTAGAGGGGACATTGGCTGTCACCCCCTTATCTCCCCTACAGACCAACTAGGGATGACACTGATCCCTATGGGTGGCAGGCAGGGTCGGACTCAGAGTGGGGGTGCTCCACTCTCGGTCAGCCTTCTTGTTGAAAAGCTGAGCAAGTGGGTCAGCTAACCCTGGTGAGCTCAGGCTGTGATCTATGGGGTGTCTGGGAATGGGGGAGCTAGGAGACTCGTGTTTTCCAAAGAGGCCCTCAGTGCGGCCCACAGTGACCCCTGCTGGCTGCAGAAGGAACTTCACCCGAGAAAGCAACCACCTCTAGGTGGCTCCATCTCTGGGGTCCCATAAACCCCACCTTAGTCACAGGAGACACACCTACCAGAGCCTGAGACAAAGGGACGCGTATAAAACCCTAAACATACCTCGGATCACGGGGAAAAGATAATAAATTGGTGCTTTTTAAGGTATTGCCCACATGCCAATAACCCCTAGTGCTTGGGCGAGGGAAACAGGAGGACCCCTAGCTCAGGGCTAGCCTGGGCTACTTGGTAAATTCCAGATCAGCCTCGGCTAAGTAAGGAAAACTTGTCTCAAAAGAAAGAGGGCCCGGCATGTGACTCACACCCAGAATCTCAGCACTGAAGAGTCTGAAGTAGAATTGTTGCAAATTCAAGGCAGCCTGGACTCAAGTGAGACCGTCATCATCGTCATAATGGACGGGAAGATGGCTCAGCAGTAAAAGGCGAATGCTTGCAAAGCCTACTAGCCCTGGGTAAAGCCTACCAGTCTGGTTCAATTCTCAAGCCAACCACATAAGATGGGTGCAAAAAAGTGGTGCCACGGATGGAGAGATGGCTCAGCGGTTATGACGCTTATCTCCAGAGCCTAAGGACCCAAGTTCAATTCCCCAATATCCACAAGGTGGCACATGCATTTGGAGTCCATTTGCAGTGGTACCCATTCTCTCTCTCTCTCTCTCTCTGCTTGCAAAAAAAAGTGATGCCAGTGTCTGGTGCCAGTTTGCAATGGCAAAAGGTCCTGACATGCCCCCCAGCGACTGCGAACACACACGTGCAGATGGATGAATAATTTTGTTTTGTTTTGAGACAGGGTCTCACTCTAGCCAAGGCTGGCCTTGAACTCATGGCCATACTGCTACTTCAGTCGGCTAAGTGCTGGAACTACACACAAGTCACACACTCAGCTAAATAAAATTAAAAAAAAAAAAAAAAAAAAGGAGAGGCGAGGAGAGTCGTTTGCATTGTATTGCAAACCTCCCCAGGTTTGCAAGACAACAGCTATTAAAAGTCATTAAGCTGGACGTGGTGGCACACGCCTTTAATTCCAGCACTTTAGAGGTAGAGGTAGAAGGATCACTGGGAGTTCAAGGCCACCCTGAGACTACATAGTGAATTCCAGGTCAGCCTGAGCTAGAGTGAGACCCTACCTCAAAAAAAATATTATTTTATATATATATATATATATATAATTTTAATTTAATTAAGCAGATGTGAACATGAAGCCTGACTTGCATCTCTCTAGTTCTCTAGTCCCAGCCGTTCCCCTCCCCACCATGGCTTGGGGAATTTTATGGAAGAAGGGGTAGAAAGATTATAAGAGCCATGGTGGAGGGAATATCCGGAGGCATTGCTCCTCTCAACAACAACAACAAAAGAACTGGCTACTGTTTGTACAATTCATAACCCCCCATCCCATGGACCTCAGTGGATTGTGGGCAGGGAGGAGGGAAATGGGGGTACCAACACAAGACTTGTTCATACAATGTTTCTAATTACTAACAATAAACAAATAAATTTTAAAAATATCTTATTGGGCTGGAGAGATGGCTCAGTGATTAAGGCACTTGCCTGCAAAGCCTAAGGATCCTGGTTCAATTTCCAAAAAAAAAAAAAAAACACCACAAAACCAGATGCACAAGGTGGCACATGCATCTGGAGTTGGTTTGCAGTGGCTAGAGGCCTTGGCATGACCATTCTCTCTATATATCTGCCTCTTTCACTCTCTCTCAAAAATATTTTATTTAATTTATTTGAAAGCTGAGAGATACAGACAGAGAGAGAGGCAGAGAGAGAATGGGCACACCAGGACCTCCAGCCACTGCAAATAAACTCCAGATGCATGCACCACTTTGTGCATCTGTCTTTATGTGAGTACTAGGGGATCGAACCAGAGTCGTTAGGCTTTGCAAGCACACGTCTTAACCATTGAGCCATCTCTCCAGCCCAAGATTGAATTTTGAAGCTGACCCAACATGATTGTCTGATGAATGGGATGTGGAGGGCGAGGATGGCTGAGGGGGACGCCAGTCTCACAGCTTCCAGCAGGGACAGCCAGCAAGAGCAGGTCTGAGTGCGAGTTATGCTCCGTGGACATTAAGCGCAAGGTGGCCAGGAGCTTGGGCAATGCCAAAGACATGTAGGCTTGGGTTTCATCTTGGAGTGGATGAGCTCACCCAGGAAGGTGTGGGAATCGAAGAGGCCCTGGCCCTGAGGTGTGGGAGGAGGAGAAGGAAGAGGGCCAGGGAGAGGGTGGAGGCCAGGAAGCTGGGAGTGACCAGCTGTGTCAGCACCTTGGCTACTTGAGGTGGCAAGGCTGTGCCCGGGGACCTGGGGGAGGGCGGAGCTGCAACAGAGACCTGGACAGAGAGAGAGGCTCAGCCTTGTGTGCTGGGCTCTGACCAGAGAGGTGGCAGAGGGGCTGGGGTGCAAAGTAGTCCTCAAAACAGAAAAAGGAGTGGGCGTGGTGGGGCACGCCTTTAATCCCAGAACTGGGTAGGCAGAAAAATCAATATTGTTGCTAGGTGCTTGCTTGGTTCATTATTACTACAAGAAGACAGTATTTTCTTTCTTTCTTTCTTTCTTTCTTTCTTTCTTTCTTTCTTTCTTTCTTTCTTTCTTTTTCTTTCTCTATTTTTCTTTTTTTGGTTTTTCGAGGTAGGGTCTCACTCTAGCCCAGGCTGACCTGGAATTTATTCTGTAGTCTCAGCCTGGCCTCGAACTCACAGTGATCCTCCTACCTCTGCCTCCCGAGTGCTGGGATTAAAGGCGTGCACTACCATGCCCGGCCTTCATTTTTTTATTTAATATATTTATTTATTTATTTGCAAGCAGAGAGAGAGACAGAGAAAGAGTGTGCCAGGGCCTCCAGCCACTGCAAACAAACCCCAGATGCATGTGCCACTCTGTGCATCTGACTTTATGTGGGTGGGCACTGGGGAATCAAACCTGGGTCCTTAGGCTTTCCAGGTAAATGCCTTAACTACTGAGAAATCTCTGCAGCCCTCTATTGATTTCTTGGCATTAGAGAGCCTGGGATATCCAAGGCCAAAGTGCCAGTAGATCTGGGGTCTAGTGAGGGGCATGCATTCTAGTTCATAGATGGTACCTTTTTGTGTGTGTGTGTGGGAGGAAGAGAGAGAGAGAGGGAAGGAGAGAGAGAGAGAAAGAGAGGATCTCTCCTTCACCCTCCTTTTGACAGGGTCTCTCTTGTTTGCCACTGTGAACATCCGACTAGCAGGCCCACAGGCTTCACTCCCGGTGATCCTCCTGCCTCTGCCTCCCAAGTGCTGGGATTAAAGGCAGGCACCACCATGCCTGGCTGCATGTGCCAATTTGGCTTTACCTGGGTATTTGGGCATTGAAACTGAGCCAGCAGACTTTGTAAACAAGCACCTTTTGCCACTGAGCCTCTGCCCAGCCCCTCTTGCCTCTCAAGTGCTGGAAATTCAGCCATGAGCCACCATCCTGGGCAGATTAGTGCCCTTGTGAGAGAGACCCTAAAGTGCCTGTAACCCTAGCACTTTGGAGAGTTCACAGTCATCTTCAGCTTCGTAGTGAGTTTAAGGCCAGCAGTACAAGACTTTTTTATGCTTCTGCTGGACTTATTCCAGGATGGTTCAAACGAGCAAGCAGAGACCAGGTGGTATTGGGCTGGGGAGATGCACCTGCTAAGTGGCAAAAACTGCTTCCTGTGCAAACCTGAAGACCCGAGTCCGGATCCCCAGCTCTCATGTAAAGCCAGACATGTGCACACATGTCTGTAATCCCAATGTGTCTACAGTGATGGGAGGTGGGGTCTCTGCTCCAGAAGGAAAGCTTCCAGGCTGGCTCACAAGCAGCAGTGGGTGAAGCAGAGAAGGGAGGGTGAGGAAAGTCTGGGGGGGGGGTATGAGTTTACTGTGGACCAAGGCTGACTCTACAGGGCAGTTGACCATGAAGATACGTGTCATGATCTTGAAGCAAGAGCAGACAACAGGCCAGGCGTGGTGGCGCACGCCTTTAATCCCAGGACTCTGGAGGCAGAGATAGGAGGATCACCATGAGTTCAAGGCCACCCTGAGACTACATAGTGAATTCTAGGTCAGCCTGGGCCAGAGTGAGACCCTACATCAAAAAAAAAAAAAAAAAAAAGAAAAGAAAAAAAAAACAAATTCTTCATTATCATCATAGCACCTCAGAAAGTTTATTTGGGGGAGGTGGTTGTTGAAGCAGAGGATGACCTTGAACTCTTGATTTTTCTGCTTCCACCTGACTACTAGATGTCCAGGCAGACACCACCTTGCATGTTTGCTTCAGAAAATTTAGAAAGAGAACTCTTCCTTAGGTGGCTTGGGGTGGGGAGGGGCGGAGGAGAAGACGCTCTGATGCTCCTGTAAGTAACCAACCTCTACCTCATCCATGCTCTGTGAATAAACCAAATAAACTCATTTCTGCCTTGTCGAACTGAAAAAAAAAGAGAAAATTTAGAAAGAGAAAGGAATTCATCCCTAATCCATGACTTTCCCGAGTCTGTGAGATATCTTTTGTACACATTACAAATTTTATAACCCTACATTTTCATGTGCTGCTGTGGAAGTGGTGTTTGTGGGGATTTTGCAGGATTTGCAAAAAAACAAGATAAGATCTGGGGAAAAGAAAGCACACGGGACCCCGTCCAAGAAGCAGACAGACTCCAAGCGCAAGAAGTCAGCAGGGCTGGAGAGATGGCTCTGCGGTTAAAGGCGCTCGTTTGCAGAGCCTGACAGCCTGGGTTCTGGGTTCTAAATTCCCAGTACTTGTGTAAAGCCCAACACACAAAGGGTACAATGGAGTGTGTTTGCAGTGACGGGAGACCCTGGCATATCCATTCTTGTGCTCTCTCTTTCTGTCTGTCTCTCTCTCTCTCTCTCTCTCTCTCTCTGCCTCTTTCTTTCTGTCTCTCTCCTAAATAAGTGGTGCACTCCTTTAATCCCAGCACTTAGGCGGCAGAGGTAGGAGGATGGCCATGGGTCAGAGGCCAGCCTGATTCTACATAGTGAATTCCAGGTCAGCCTGGGCTAGAGTGAGACCTGCCTCAGAAAAAAAAGAAAAGAAAAAGAAAAATAGGACATCTCTATAACACTTCCCAAGGCTCAGGTTCTATTGTGGAAGAGGTGGTGGAAACATTGTAAGAGCCAAAGGAAGGGGAGGACTGCTTACAACGCAAACTTCCAGACACAAAATGGCCTTGACGTTCATGACCTTGAAGTGCCTGATAATACCTACACATACTGGAGGAAAAGATGATGACACCGAAACAGAACAGAGGCTAATTGAGAGG
>PVHP010036826.1:0-17612 GCA_004024765.1 Zapus hudsonius
CTCTCAGAGCCAAGTCTTACCAACTGCCTTGCAAAACAGGAGAAAGCTTCAGTTGCAAATCATGATTGTTTCATGATGTGCTCACTAATGTCTAAGTGTCATATGATGATGATTTCATAATGTTATATCATTATTTCCATTTCCAATGTAAGTGTTTATTATTATCTGACACTTCAGTTCCAGGGCAAGCTATAACGTTAATGGCTTTTGCAAGAACAACACAGTGTGCAAAACAAGGATTACATTTTGGGAAAATTGCTTTACATTTTGTTTCTTTCTGAAATTTCTTATTTTCTCCTACTTTTTTCTTTGTTCCTATGTCCTGTTTTTCTTTGTGTCTATGTCCTGTTTTTACTTTCTGTAAGTTACTGCCATAGGTTAAAGGCAGCTTGCCTCCTGATGGAGCTGCATTTAATTCATCAAAGGGGTGAACATATTGATGCTATTTTTAAAGACCTTCAAGATCTTAGGGAGTCAATTATTATTTTTCCTAATTATAAAAGCTACTTCATATTGGTAATATTGTCTTCAGATGCCTTTCTCATCACACTTCCATATGGCTTGAAAATTTTGGCGTGGCACATGACCCTTCAGCTAGTACAAACAGAGGCTGCTGTTAGAATGTTGCTTTCTAAAACCTTGTCTGTAGTATGTGTAGGGTGTTGTATGTGGTACATCCATGTGTATGTTCTGAAGCTGTTCCCTGCGTGCTTCCCTGTGGGCTCACCTATGGCTGGCAGAGTAAAAGATCTGGAGCAAAACATGTATGTCCTCTTCCCTCACTCACTTCCCAGGCTGCTTTGCCTTGTGAGAGTCTCTTCCTGATGACAGAGCCTGCTGTTAGTGAGCCCCACTGATTCTGCTGTCTCTGTTCCCCACAGGACTGAGGTTACATGTGTGCATGACCATAGCCAGTTGTTTACATGTGTTCTGAAGATTTGAACTTGGGTGTTCTAAGGCCTCCTCAGGTCCTCATGCTTGTGCAAAAAGCTGTGCTTAAACATTGCTGAGCCATCTCCCAAGTCTGCATTTGAGGCTTTGTAAACAATTAAACTTTCGCTATTAGAATGTGAAGCGTATTAGCAGGGAATGATAAATCACTTTAAGAATGATTGAGGTAGGCTATGGCATCACTTTTGCATCATTGTGACCAAACACCCAGGAGAAACAATTGAAAGGTGAGAAAATGCAAGATGTGTTCTCACTCAGTTTTCACTGGAGATCAGTCCATCAAGGCAGGGAAGGCACAGGAAAGTTCATGGTGGGAACATGTGAAGGAGACCTTATTTCACATTGGAACAGGAAACACAGCAGCTGAAGCCAGGGGCCAGACCTACCTCAGCCAGCTAAGTTTTACCTTCTAAAGTCCCTATAATCTCTCAAAATAGAACCACCACCTAGGAGACAAGTGTTCATAAGCATGAGCCTGTGGGAGACCTTTCAGAGTTGAATCACAGCAGGTATTTATTCCAGCTTATTTCTCCATTTATTGCTGTTGTTGAGATATTAAACACACAGAGAGAAGGACAAAGTAATTGCAAAGCAGCGTTGGGAATTGACTTCAAAGGCTAGTCAATGATCTGAGCGGGTGCAGCAGGTTGCAGTACAAGCAGAGCAGCAGTATATTGGGAGGTGACAAAGCATTTCCCCATGGAGAAGTCTTCTACAATTCCTCCTGATGCTGGGCTTTCTCACATTATTGTCCTTGAGCTCAAAACATAGATGATTTCTGGTAAAGCATATCTGAGTCAGGGGACAGATACATATCAAGTAATTAACTGTCATTAATACCAATTCCTTTTACTTAGTCATCAGATTAATGGGTCAGTCTGTTGAGAAAGAGCAAAGCAAATGGGTGAATTTCCATGAGGAGAGAAGTTGACAGCAGAGCAGAGCGGCCAGTTGTTAAGTTCTTTTCATCGTTACACACTTGCAGGATAACTGCCACAAGTCAGACACACTCCTGTGTGCGAAACCATGGTCAGGTGCACAACCTTGTGTGAACACAACCATGGTCATGCACTCTGTTTTGTATGTACGGAAATTCCTCCCCTTTCTCAAAACAGCAGTTCCATGTAGGGTTTATGATCCAGGCTGTTGGTTTAGACAGACAGGCTCAAATCCCTGCTCTGCCATTTACTAGATTTGAATCCTTGAATAACTCATTTCAACTCTTTCAGTTGCAGATTCCTTATTGGTGAAGCAGGCATAGTTGATTGCACCTTCCTCGTACATTTGTTGAGAGAATTGTTGAGAGAATTAACTGAGTTAATCCGTGTGACATACATAACACAATTCAGTAAGCCCTTCACCAGTAGTTGTTATTATGGTTATCCTCATATTGCCTGGGAGAATGCAAATGGGAATGTAGGTCGGAGAGATTAATATTATATTCGTGCCATATCGGTATAATGTGGTGTCAGCTATAAAATGCAATTACTTTGTAAGTAGTAAACGTGGTACCAGCAGTGAGCAGAAGGCAAGTCTAGTATAAAATCACTTTACTGCCCTGAGCATAACTGGTTTTTATGTTGGAATTTCTGAATGAAATTCTTGTTTTTTTTTTTTTTACTCCTAAACTTCTCTTGATATTCAATTTTTGCTTCTGGGTAAAATATGTTTATATTCATGACACAAAGTCTTTTGAAAACAAAGACAAAAAAGCAAAAGGAATATCTTTCCCTTGCTTTTCTATTCAAGTTTGTCTGGTTAGTTCATGGTATGGGGTTTAAGGAAATGCAACCATGATTCCAGTGCATTCACCCATTGATGAAGCCCCTACGTGAGCAGGGGACAGAAGTGTGCTCTGCATCGATGCTAGCCCCTCATCTTGTACATCTACAAGCTTTGCGCCAAAATTTTCCAAAATAAAAACAATGTCAAAAAAGGAAGACTGTTCAAACACTGAATTATCTGTGAGACTCAGCCAAGTTTCACCAGCTGTGCTGGCTTGGTTCCTACATCTGGGCTCCAAGGCGGGTAACAACAACAACAGAAAAGTCTCCATGAACAGTATTTTAAAAATTTTTGGCAGCCTACAGGACAGGGGAATTAAAAAGAATTCTATGCTGAAAACAGCACCGGTGGAAAACAATTCTGTTTGCTCATCACAGTCCACCAGGCTGTCCTATGGGCCAGTCGTTAGAAAACAAACACGTCTGTCTGCATTTCTGTCCAAAGGCACCACATCCCCTTAATAAAAGCCAGTGGACTTACTGGCTGAGGCCCAGGAATGGGAAACAGCAGTGAATTTAGGAACAACACATGGCATAAAGTCGATTCTCCATATTACTAGGTTTTAACCAAATGGGCAACATTTCCCAATAGCCATTAGAGAAGAATGCATTTGTACCTGTTAGAAAGCTCAACCTTTTTGGAGTCTTTCTGTTAAGATCTTTAGTAACATAAAATTTCTTCCGCTGGTTCTTTGTGGAGTTTTGCTTCTTATGTTTATATTCATTTTGTAGAAAAGATGCAGAAATAGATCAGTTTAAGAGTTATATGTGTATTTAAAAAATTCTTTTCAGAAACAGACTAAGAATTACAGGATTAAGATTAATTAATGAAATTTTAATATGAAATGAAAGGAAGGCTGTAAATAGTATGAAGGTTTCAATATAGTCCATGAAAATTTTAATATGAAAGGACAGAGAATGATTATTCCTACATAATTTTCGTTAAAAATCTAATTTTAATATGGTGCTATATCACTCTATTTATAAAACAAGTTCAATAAACCTTCACCTTGCCATCATGAAATTTACAATCTAGGAGATCTCAAATGACAGAAATCCAAAAGTCATATTAGATCATTGGATGATATATTCAGGCCTTTTAGGAAACATGAAACAGCATAATTTGGACAAAGATGTGCAAATCATCTGAGATAGTCAATTGAATTCTAAGTAGCTAGAGAAAGTCTTTGGGAAGATATAAGAGGGAAAAGATTTTTCTGGCTTTAAAAGACAAATGTGACAAAGGGCTTTTAAGAATGATGGAAATTAGGAACAAGGTAACTTTATTTTAGCAGGTAGTCAAGGACCCAGGCCCCAAAGAACATAGATGCTGACCTTCCCTCCAAGATTAGAGATTTTAGAAAAATGCCATCCCAGAGCTCCTCTGTAGAACCTGCTTCAGCATGAAGAAGCTAGATTGAGTCATCGCCTTATGCAGAAATGATTTTAGGACCCTAACCTTTGCTAAGTGAAATGTTGTAGGTAGGGTTAAAGGTCCTTGAAAGATAGACCTTCACCTGCCCCTTCCTTGGAAACATTAGACAGGGAAGAGATACTTCCTCCAGACTAGAGGAACAAAATCCTTTGGCCCTGGCAGCCCATCAATCACTCACCTGGTTAAGATAATACCCTCACCTACAGACAAGCTACAGAGATGGGAGAAAGAGTTATCCCAAATAAGATAACATACATAAGCCTATGGAAGCTCCTTCCTCTGCACAGTTGATCAAAGACCTTCTCTGTCGAGTCTGCCTGCATTTCTGAGTTTCAACTCAAAATGCCTAACTTTTTTTTTTCCTTTTCCTTCTCTTTGGGTACAAACAGAAATCCTACATATGCTGGCCCTAGTACTTTAGGGCTTTTATTCCCAGCTCCAAGCCTCTGGTTCTGCACCCCCTCTCCCAGTCTCAGGAGTCTTTTCCTATATTTTCATTCATAAAGCTTACTTTTTTTTTGCCAGCCCCATCTCCTTGTCTGCATTCTTTAATTCTTTTTGGTTTGTGACAGGAATTTGAACTAGAGTTCCCTAGCTCTTAGTCCAGCCCATCTGTATCCGAGTCCCTAGAGTTCTCACAATCCCAAAAGAAGACCTGGGTTACTTTCTATTTAATAACAGTGCTGGAGCCTGGACAGATATAAACAGATGAGTGATGGATAGAATGGCTGAATTCCAACTCTCTGGTCAACACCATAGGACAAATACATAAAATGAGTTTTACTTGCATAATTAGATTATCGTAAGTCTGGTTGACTCCAGGTGACACAGTTCAAGTGACAGTGTATGAGGATGATAATGAATGTACACTAATGTTAGTTAACATTTTGTCCCTAGGTTAATAAGCTATGGAAAGCAGCAAACCCACAGTTCTGGACTCCTGTGACCTGTGGCTTTCCTTATTTTCTGAAGGTTGCTGGAACTAATGAAACATACACTGTACTATATTAGGAGGAGGAAGAGAAAGAAGAGACACTATTGTGTTTCACCAATTGGGATATAATTTAGTTTGCTAACCCTCTTAGCAACATGAGATGAGGAACTATTCCTCTAGTCTGATGTTCTGATGTATGCCACCCTTCCAACATGCATCGACATATGAAGACTGACTGGTCACAAAATACGACAAAACCATTTAGTTAAGCCAGTAATGTTTTGTTTTGTTATGTGTGTGTGAGTGTGTGTGTGTGTGTGTGTGTGTGTGTTGCACCCATGGACTCAGCGGCAGGTGCACTGGCATGCAGTGGTCAGATAGTAATGTCAGGTGTCCCTCTCCATCACTCTTCTGCTCATTCTTATTTGAGGCAGAGTTTCTTACTGATGGCAGAGCTTACCATTCTTTTTTCATGAGGTTTGGTGATTCAAGGTCTCTCAATGGCCACACCCAGCTGTTTATATGAGTCCAGGGATTCAAACTTGAGTAATATCTCATTCTTCACCTGGCTGTCATGCTTATGCAGGAAGTGCTCTAAACTGCTGAGTCATCTCTCCAGTTCAGAAATCTGGGCCCATGTAAGCAGTTCTAATCCTGTCTCTTCCATAAATATTTTTTAGGCAGATTCAAAAATAGTTTTTGTTGTTTGAACCTATTTATTTTCTGAAAGAACAAACAATCGTTGTCTGTTCCATTATTCATGGCTGTTTAACAAATATGTCTAAGCTTTAAGGCATTAAATATCAACTAATTTAGGCATTGGTAATACAAAGATTTGCTTGGGCCCAGTTATGTGGTTCTCCCTAGAATCTGCCAGGGGTAGTAGTCATCTGGTAGCCGGAGCTAGACTCAGTATCTTCTCCCATCTGACTGGTACCAGGGTTGGGCAAAACTGGGTCACTTGGGCATTTCATGTGGTCTTTCCATGATGGTAGCTGACCAGTATCCCTGGCTGTCATGTAAAGATATGTCTTGAGAAAGTCATGTGAAAACCAAATTACCTTTTATGACTTAGTCTTTGAAATTAAAAAATGATGCTCTCTCCACAAGTTTTTGTTAGAGGAAATAACTACTGCTAACCTGTTTTCAGGAGGGAAATTAGACTCCACTTCTTGAGAGAAAAGTATCACAGATTTGGGCCTAATTAATATGTGCCTGTGTGTGTGTGCACACATGTGCACATATGTGTGTCTTCCAGGGCTTGATGAGAAGAACATCAGATGCTTGTGTCACTTTTTACATCCAGCTTACATGGCTGGCATGGGAATTGAACCTGGTTCAACAGACTTCACACATAAATTCCTGTAACTATTGAGCCATCTTCCCAGTCCTGGTACTATTTGTTGAAGCCTTCACTCTCTCCATTAGTCTGCCATACTCATGAAAATGACTACTATAACATATCATTTCTTTTTTACTATAGAAAATCCATTAACAAATCCTGCTGGTGTTTTCATAAAAATAAATAATAATTAGCAAACTCTCTGTTTTACATTTTCGTAGCAACACTGATCATCTACTTATCGTGGGTAGCTCCTGGATCATATAAGATGGCTGGTTGAGTAAAGGAATATACATATGAATGAGTAGACGTAGAACTGATAGTTCCTGTCATAATATGGACATACTCTTGAGGAGTGGTAGGCTCTAGGATGACATTTCTAGGTAAAGTAAGATGAGGGAAGGTATCTGTCTCCTTTGGTCAGGTCCTAAGAATTTCTAAGGGACATTGGTCTTGGATGTCCAGATCCTAAAAGGAATCACTATAACTAGACATTGTGAGACTATAGTAAACAGATAGTTTCCTATGAAGTTGATCTTTTCTAAGTTATAAGAAAACCAGAAAATTTGATGTTAATAGCTTGTTGTGGTCTGTTTATTACTTGGGTGGGGGTCGTTGTACACTAACACCCTGGTTTGTCCATGTAGCTGGGTGGACAGAGTCTTGGACAGAGTGGTGAGCCAATGGGCATAGCTACTTGGGAGACAGTTGCAGTGAACAGCTCCTTTATTAGATTGGGGAGGGGCAGGAGGAAAAACTACAAAGGGGATTGGTGGGGGCAAGGTAGCCTGTGGATGTCTCATGAAAGGATTGGCAGGGGTCAGTAACCTGTCTATGCCTAGTTTGCATAGATAAGTTGGGGGGAATTTCTCAGCCCCAGGCAGGTGGAGTTACGTGACTTTAGGCATGTAACAGACAGAGGTGGCTGTAGAGGAGCTGTGACCTTCAAACTTTCTCATTGCCCGAGCTTGTTATTACCTTATGGCTAAATTATGTAAACTCCAGTAAACTTGGGCCTTAAAGTGCCTGGACTTATCAGGGTTTTCTGGAACCTACCAGGTGGGCCAGGTTGGGGAGGAATGGAGACAGGTGAAATCCTGCCGGTCTCAGGATGAGATAATTGGGGTTTCAGGCCAGTCTCAACTTTCCTTTAACCCTGTGTCCTCCATGCCATTCAGCACTGTCCCACAGCTCATGTTATTTTTTAACCCTATTTTATTTGTCAAATTCAAAATAACACAAAGATTTAAACTCTTGCCCCATTTGTACTCATTTTGAATTTTGTTCCTTCCTTCTGATAAGGTAAAAGTTATTTTCCTTTCTTCATGGGTGGCTTGGAAGAACATTAGTTTTATTCACTTGCCAAAAAAAAGAGAAAATACATTTTCCTCTAAGAAATAACCATGCTTTGCTTTTTTTTTTAAAGCTTTAAAATATCTTTTCAGAAAATTTCCCTGGAAGCAGAGTACACTGATATGAAAAAAAAATATCAAATATCTTCATCTGCCTTGACACTTTCATAGGAAATAATAAAACTCCCCCATTTCTCAGAAATGTGACTCAGTGTCCATTATCCAAAGTTTAATTGTGAAGGAAATTTTATATCTAGACTGTGCTCCTTACTGGGTGGTTTCACAATCAACTTCCAAGTTGTGCCATTGAGACCTCATTTTCTCTTTCTCATTTGATTTCTTTATTCATTTTATTTTGGTCTGAGATAACGTAGTTCCACTTATCCCTGCTTGGATTATAAGGTTGGAACTTTCAAGAACACTTTATAAAGATGTATTCAAACAAGCTGGAGAGCACGGTTTAGCTTAAAGAGGTCATATTAATTTTGCTGCCATGAGTGGACCTACTCAAATTGCATTAAAAAGTAATTAAATGAAAACAAAACATTTCTGGGCATCCCTGGCAACTATCTTATAGGAAGCATTTCTTCCATAGAGTCCTAGGGGAGTATTCAACCTTTCATGCTCTGAATAGCTCCTTAGCTTCCTACTTGAAGAAGTCAAAATAACGGAGATGAAGAAACATTCCTTAGACATGAAATATCATCCTGCAAGCTTCCCACAAAATCCAATATTTTATTTTTTTTCTCTCCTATAAATGGCATTGAACAAGTAATAATAATAGCATTTATAGTGCTATCATAGTTTAAAAGGTACCATTTCATAAAAGTCCAGAAAGAAATATATAGAAAATTATAAAGACATTTATTGTTTCCTGTCTTCCAGGTACTGAGGTGTTCTCTGAAATGGTTCCTATACATACAACATTCACTGATGAAGTGGCAGAGATTGTAGAAACTACTGAACTAAAAGTAAGCTACTCATCAATAGATGAGCCCGAGCCTAGGCTCTGCTGTTAGACAGACAGTCTCCTCTTCACTCCTCTGTCAGCTCCTCCTCCCTCTCTCCCTCCTTATCCCCATTTGTATAGCGGCCCCTAGCAGATGTTCTCTCATAGTTCAGTGGAGGCACAAGGCAGGGTCATATTGCTGTCTAACAGACTTGGGAAAGCCTTCTAAATTCAGAATGTGCTAAGTTCCAGGCCTGGCTACCCAATTATAGGGTTCTTTTAGCTTTAGAGAGAACTCCCCATTGCAAGTGTTAAACTTGGTCATCCACACTACTTCCTTACTTGGCTGAAGGTCAGAGAGAGTGAATTCTGGATCTGGCATAAAGTCTTATTCAGGAAATAATAATTGCCATAACCCAAGCAGGAAGAATCTCAGCTTTGAAACCGAGTTCATGGATATTACCCAGTTTTTTTGGTTTTGATAGCAGATGAGTCTAGCTTCAAAGTAAACATGCTAGCTTTTATTTCTTTCTTTACTTTTATGAAATTTTACCATTTAAATTATATTAACACTCTATAAATTAGTGACTCATAAAAATATTTTCAGTTAAATCCCTTATCACAAGTATTTATGGAATCTTGGTTAAAGAAATGTAACATTCATGGAGTAATACTTCTGAAATCAATCAAACTTATGTGATAATTTTTTAAAGAGGAATAATTTCTCCTAGAAAACTTTTAAGTGTAGTAAACTTAGAAACAGTTTTGTTTGACTAACTGTACCTATCTTTTCCAGGGTTATTATTATTATTATTATTATTAATTATTTGCATCTGACATTTTCTCATTAAATGTGAAATTTGTTACAGAAGAAATTTTGACTTTAGATGCTTCTTATTCAACATATAAGGGAATACAAAATGGTTGTGAAAATGAAGAGAAGATAGCTCAACATGAATGTAATTTGAAAGCAACAAATTGAAAAAATGCGCAAAATTTAAAATTTGAAAATCTAACACTTATATCATTTGTAAAGAAATATCTTGAGATGTCCAATATTAAAGAGAGTTCATATACTAGTTGCAAGCACAGTTGGATATTTCATGTGTATAAATGGGCCTATGAGGACATGAGAAATTAACACTAAGCATCAGCTCTACTTTTTCAGGAAACTTCTAGAAAACAGGTTTTGTTTCCTGGCAGCTGGTCTTAATGTCCCTCAAAAAATCATCATTTCTTGGTTGAAATTCCTGAGTTTTTTTTTTCAATTCTCTGGCCCCTAAACATAGGTCAAAACTTTACTTTTATTCTTTATACTATTATATTTTGCAATTTTATGATTACATATAATGATTTGTTTTTATAGTTTGATGGCCTAATAACAGTCTGCTTCATCATAAGATCCTTGCAGTCCATAACTTTGTGCAATTGAAACACATGTATCCATACCTCTAAGGACATTGCTGACATAATACACATTTAACAAAAACCTATTGAATACATAAATAAATGAACAAATAAATAAATTAGTGAAGAATGAAAGCATTTGTGATTTAATATATCACTCTAGACTATACTTCAAAAATCTATCCAGTGTATGCTCAGTAAGCACTTCTGGATTTATTTTTTTAATATATATTCTCTTTGTGTGTTCCTTTTATTTCCTCTTGATTACTTTTGCATTTTACAAATCCAATTTACACGCTGGTCTAAATCACTCAGATCCGCCAGAGCCTTATGACCTACCACAGAGCTCAGCAAAGCCTTTAAATTCCCATACCTGTACCAAGGTCTGCTGAAGTCACTTCTTTCTTTTTCTTTTTCTTTTTTTTTTGTCTTTCTTTTTTGTCTTTATTGTCCATAATTGCATACATTGTATGAGCAAATCTTATGATGGTACCTCCAATTCCTTCCTCCCTGTCCCCAACCCACTGGGGACCCTCCTCATGGGCTTACTGAATTAGTTCCTGGAGTCGGAGGTTATAAGTAGCACAGCAAGTAGCCAGGTTCCCCCCTCTTTGTGTGTTGTTGCTGAGAGGGGCAATGTCTCTGGATATTCTCCCTCATGATGGCTCTTGCATTCTTTTCACCCCCTCTTCTGCTCAGTTCCCTGAGTCATGGTGGATGACTTTTAAGTCTGGTTTATTGTGGAGATATTAAGCGTCTCTGGACTTCTGCTTGGGGTTGTGTTGGGTATCGTTGTTGTCTGTCTCAATGACCTATTCTGGGTTATCTGACTTGCTGTGGTGATAGCAAGTTTCATGTTTATCAGATTACTCTCTCAAAATTTTCATTTGGGGCCTACACGATAGTCCTGAGTTGGTTCATCACTTGCTGGGATGTCCACCATCATCCTGTGTCTTGTTGGTAGAGTTGGATTGACCATGGCTCTCTCACTGCCTTCTAAAAAATACAAACAGAATCTCCTTTGGAGAGTAATTTTTAAATACATTTTTATTTATTAATTTACTTGATACAGAGAGAGACAGAGATAACCAGGCAGACAGAGAGGGAGAGAGAGAAGGTATAGTGTGGGCACACCAGGGCCTCCTGGTGCTGTAAAGGAACTCCAGATGCCACCACTTTGTGCATCTTGCTTTGTATGGGTATTGGGGGTTGAAATGTTGGCCACCAGGCATTGCCAGCAACTGTCTTTAACTGCTGAGCCATCTCTCTAGCCCCTATTCCTGGAATTCTGCTACTATTTAGACACGAAAGATAAAGCAATGAGTGCAATTAAATGTAATGTCTGTCCTAAGGGAGTTCTTAGGAATGGGTGTGGATAGAGGTACAGATATTAATGGAGGCGATACATAAATAATATATTGACAGACATTAAGCTATGGAAAGCATAAGAAACTATGTGAGAGAAAAGTGGGTATATACTTTAGATTGCAGGTAGGGTGCCTATTCTTAGACACATTTCATATAATTTCGTATTTTGTCATGTTAAGTGTGCAATCTTTATGCCTCATTTAGCTAGTTATGAGAGGAACCAGAAAGATCCAACCTCTTTGCCTTTTTCAGAAGTATAAATTAAATGCTAAGCATGAAGAACTACACATATTCTTATAATTGTTTGGAAATATATTCTGTACAATTTCATCAAATCTTAAAGAATAAGAGGCAGGGAGATTTCCACTCCTAGATATTGCTAAGAAGAGGGATTGGTCAACCTTCCAGCTCATAAATGGTAATTGTAAAACTTGAGTCTCCTGGGAGCTCAGGATATTGCCAGTAGACGTAGTTGAAGTGAGCACATCAAAGGTTGACTAAATGAGCTGTTTTATTTCCTGTTGTTGATATACATCAATTCTTAAAAGCAGTTATTCCCCCATGAGTTAATCCAAATGAACTCTTGGAAATAGAATCATTTAAGCTGCTTTCTTTGGGAGAACCATAACTTGGATCATGACTCATATAAAGAACTAAAAATTACTATTTATTTTTTCTTCCCATGCTTCATCTTCCATCCAGCTGAAATCCTCTACTATACCAGTACTGGCCTACATCGATTCTGGATTGACAGAGAGAAGAAAGGAGGAAGAGTTGTTGATTGACAGATGAGAGGTAAGGAGTAGGAAATAAGATTTTCTAGTGTAGACAAGGAATGAGAGCTTTTTCCTGCCATTTTTGTTGAGAAAGATGAATATATTGAACAGTTCAGTGATACTTTAGGCTCAATTGTCACAGGACTAACACCTTCTAAGCAGGAGTAAGGTTCCTCTGGTTTTTATTACTTCCTTCCAGGCTGTGCCTAGAAATCAGGGCTGTGCATCCCATTAGTCAAATAGGTCATATAATCTTTTTGCACATTGTACTTGAAACTATATTTAATCACATATTTTCCCCATAGAAGGATTCAGTTGAATAGCAATGAGTAATGTCACTGTTTATAACTATAATAATGTAAGTGCTAGAATTTTTTTTTATTTGTAACATATATTTTGTTATCAATGGCTCATCAATAAACTGGACATTTTACACAAATAAGAAAATAATTATGTGGGTATCTGGATGATAAATTGGGGGAAAAACATTTCCATCCTTAAGGTTGGGAATGGATGTCAACGATTCCAGCAAGGCTTCCAAATCCAGATGACCCAGTTAATGTTATTTCAGGGCAACGAACAGATGGCAAGTGTTCTCAGTCTCTCTGGCATTAACGTGCACTCTGTCACCATAAGACTTAACAGTGGCAGATGGCAGTTTCGTTAGCAAACATTCAGTTCTCTCTGCTTGATCCTCCCCTTAGGACTGAGGAAGGTCCAGCAGAGACTCACACTGAGTCACACTGCAGCCACATCTCCAGTAAAGCCTGAGGACAGAATGTCAAACCACAGGAAGACCTCGGTCCTCTGGGCTTTCCGGTTCACCAGGGGCAGCAGGTACAGCTGGGGCCTCTTCAAAGCCTTGTGGATTCTGCCACCCCAGTGTTAAATCCGCCTGCTGTCCAGTGCCACCCCAGGGCTTGGCTGAGCAGAGCTAGGAAGTGGGTGGGGTTTTCTCACCCTCTTATGGAAAACTGCCTGGATATATAAGGACAACTCTGCTTGGCCTCTGATGACTTTTCTGGGTAGAAAAGCAAGCGGCCATCATTAGTAGGGTTTTTCGGAAACATGAGTCATTGAACTGTCTTGGTGGCTGAATGAAAGCATCAAGGAAATAATAGGAAGTTTTTAAAAGGAACATGGCGACATGTTATAAATATTGCACTTGCATTCCAACAAAGTTATCGATGCTATCATAAAAACTGCACACCTATGACAGTGCTACTTAATTTTATCTAATTCTAAAGCGCCACAGCAGACAATTAAAACCGAAGGTAGAACCCTGGGGCATGTTTGAAGTCTGAGAAAATTTGTAATATGTTCATTTTTTTTTTTAGGAATTTAGAAGGCAAAGGAAATAGTACAGGTAAAAGAATATGAGTGACAGATTCATTACATCACTTATCCCTGTTTTATGGCAGATTTATTACAACTTTTATCCTTATTTTATGGCCAATATATACAATTTTTAACTTTTAACATTTTAAACAAGTGCTTTCTAGTTTTGATAGCTCTAAACACATCAGATGTGCAAGGCCCAATCAAGAACACAGCGATGATAATTTATATGGAACCTGTTCTCATTGCGCATTTACTATCTTCAGAGCTGTGAAATGTGCCAGAGGAGATGTTGTGAAGTTTATTGCTGAGCTAGGAAAAGGAGATAAGAAGCAGTGCCTGGGGCTTATTTATTCCTGCCTGAAATATGTATAAGGATAAAATTCTTTTGATCCTGGTCACCACAATTATTCAGCAGCTGATATCAAATGTGTTCCAGTAAGCGGCAATCTGCTGCTGGATTCAGGCCCTGAGTTACTGAGGAGCGTATACACAAGCCTTTAATGGTTCAAATGGTGCTGATTGTACTGCCCAACTTACTTTATAGTCTGCATACTCTTTTAGGAAGTCACAAAGAGCAGCCATGAATGTATCGGCAATGCTTCTTGATCCAGGCATGTTTAACCTGCAGCCAAGGGCCCCATGCATCCCAGGAGAGCTATGTAGCCAGGCACATTTGTAGATTGCAACATCATGTCACCATATCAAAAGGCTGGACCAGCTGATGGATGATTCTTAAAACATTAGCTAGCACACGCATGATTGCACATCAATTGCTTTGAGATATACTTGATGGCTATTGGTAGAATATTTTTAAATAAGATCTTGCCATGGTATCTCATAAAAAAAGCTGTTTTAAAGAAAATGCAAATTGGATGATTTCTTGAACACATATAGGGCCAACACTAGTTTCAGGTTTCTGACGAGGACTATACATTGAGTGTATTTGGATACTTTCACAACTGCAAGCTCTTATTTTCCGTTCATCCACTTCATTTCCTCATAACGTATCTGACAACCTTGCGTTGCTTTGCTGTAGGTGGCTATATAAAATAATTTGTGTTAATCTCATGAGAATAGTGACAAATGTTTTTTTTTAAAATCTTTTTTGGAGTATATATATTACAAGGTATAATTATTGGAATTTAGAGTAGTGATAGACCAACTTCAATTTAGTGTGGTAAATCTTGCAGAGTTTGAAACTTCAAGATGATAAAGGGAGAAGAGAGCTGTCACTAAAGCCTTTAATATTGAATGGAGCTGTTCTTGGTGTCACTGTAGTTAAAATTTAAGATGGGGTGTTCACAGGACTCAAGTGAGTACAAATGGACAGAGTGGGGCTAAGACTTAGTTACCTCAAGCTGCTGCCTGAAAAATATTTACAAAATTTTCAACATCAAGACAACGTACAATGGACAGAAGCTTCTTGAGCCTTAAAGTCTTTCCTTTTATCCAGAAACTATAAGATAAATTCTGATGTTTAAACCACTGTTTGTTCTTGTTTTGAGACAGGAGTCAGGGTCTGCACTGTATCTCTCTTCTATGTTATGTAAATTGTCTTGAACCCAAGGTCGCTCTCCCTTGGCCTCCCACGTGCTGGGATTACAGGCATGTACTACGATACCTGGCTTCACTATTTGTTTTTGTGTCATCTACAAGACAGATCTCATAGATTTAGTAATTATTTTACTAAATGAAAGAAAAAGATTCTTTTGTGGATGCTAGAAGGCAACATAGAGATAGGTAGACTGAGTCAGGAGTCCTAACTCATTAACAGACTATCAGAAGGTTAAATTGATAAACTTCATGGCCTTCCCAAGTTCCTAATCAGGGGTAAGATAAATAATATGAATATAACGACTCCTCACGTGAGAAGATATGTAATACTAAATTCTTAGAACGTAACGTTTCAAACATTCTGCTAAATGCTTTTCTAATTTTATTTCATTATTACCACACCCTGAGAGAGGGCAAAATAACTGTTCTATATTACAAATGGTCTAACAGTTGAAAGAAGTTAAGGACATTCCCTAATATCATGTGGCTGATTTGAAATGGGGAAGAGGGGTCGAAGAAGGAGTTCTTGAACCCTGAACCCCGAGTTCTTGTCTTTTAATTAGCCAAAGAATTGACAATGAGACTGAGAAGGATAATTATTACATTATTATATTTATTCAGAAGACAGGAGTTGTTGGACCAAGGAAGGGGAAATAGCACCCACTAGGCTGGCGAGCTCGCTCAGTGGGCCCTGAACAAACATATTAAGAGAAGGATGGGAAAGAGAACAGAGAACAGGCTGACATGGGAGGGGGCACACCAAACCTGGAGGTTCTGGAATCCCTGCTGGCCAGCCAAGAAGACAGAGCAGTTTGCTTTCTCCTGGTGGTACTTCCTGTCTGCCACCTCAGGTGAGCCTCCAGAGAGACAGCAGACTGGTCAGGAAGTTAAGCTTGGCCAACCTCAATGCCATGAGACCTCCCACTCCATCCCCAGGGAGGGGCTCTGGGTGTTAATGGAAAAACTGGTTAGCCCAGAGATAAGAAGTCAGCTCTGAGAAATTGGAGACTGAAAGGCAAGAACCTTCCTGCTTGTCACTTTCAGGTGCCCCATCACCCTACACAGCCTCGATGGACAGAGTTAAGATGTGAATTCAAGTCCACATGAAACCCAATGTTCTAGCCTTCATCATAGCTCTGGAACGATTGCGTTTTCCAGGAAAAGAGAGTGGGATATGGAAGGGGAGGGTTTGGTACATTTCAGGTCAATATATTAGGACTGAAGCCTGCTTCCACCAGTTCTTCATTGTTAAACTTTTGCTACCTTGAAGCCAGCTGTGGAAAAAGTATTTATGCCACAGAAATTGGCAACTGCTGCAAATCGGGGCTTTGTTTTACAGTGTTGATTTTCTAGCATGATGGTAGGTTCTAGAAGACTGGAGTTAGGGCACAAAATGTACGGAGGAGAGATAAAGGTAGATAAAGGTATAAAGCTAGGGACATGGATCAAGGTCAATTTTTAATGACCACTCATAAATGTGAAATGGTGATTATTTGTTTAAATGCTAACCAGATCATGGTATTCTTTAATTTATGACCATCCTGTGTCTTCCAGATAAAGTCATCAAAACTCCATAGCCCCGTAGGAAGGGAAGACAGAATGCTACCTGTGGTCTCTCCAAGACCACGTTTCTATTCTCCCCCCTCAGCTATAGCCATGCTGGTTACATCATCTTAGGACCGTAGGAAGAGGAGCTCATTTCAGCTTTCATTCTGTTTCAGCTGTTTCTCTGCCCCTTGTTTTCTCCATGATTTTTTTTTGTTTTTGTTTTTGTTGTTGTTGTATTTATTTGTTTCTTGAGATTGTGTCTTGCTCTAGCCCAGGCTGAGCTGAAGGTCACTATGTAGTCTCAGGGTGAACTCGAACTCACAACACTCCTCCCAGCTCTGCCTGCACCGCCACGTTGTGTCCTTTAGATCTGAGCTTGGAACATTCTGGGAAAGACTTTTACTGACCTTCAATGAAGCTTCATGTAGCTGCCCAGGTCTTCTCTTTCACATCATTGTACTTTAGCATGGTGCAGAGGGTGGCATGCTTCTATGCAGCCGCACTGTTGGGACTTGTTATTGGTCTGCCATTCACTAGCAGTGTGACTGGCCAAGTTGCTTATCTCCATGACTCCATTTCCTATTTGTAAGAGAGGATGTAATTATTTCCCTCCAGTATCGTTTCCATGGGAATTTGTAGATGGGAAGGGAAACAAACCACCTGAGAAAAGCAATAGTGACTGGTTCATAATTGCATTTACAAACGGATTGCATGTAACTTTCAATATTAATAATATTCACCAATACACTGCCTGTTTTCTCTAACTGGAATATAAGGGTCATGAGAACAGGTACCTCATCTTTCCTGTTTGTATGAGATCCTTCCTATTACCGGCTCTGAGAACAGGGCCAGGCACCTTTGTGGGGAATGT
>PVHP010036827.1:0-17672 GCA_004024765.1 Zapus hudsonius
GCTTAGAGGTCCTTGTGTCGAGCATTTCTTAAGTAATCCTGGTACAACTTCTGATTTAGCTCACCTTGTGGCTTCTTGACACAAAGGTGTTCCAAGATGGCAGAGCGTGAGGGTGAAATGATAGAAACAGAGAGCTGAAACTGCAGTCATATTCGCCCATGTGACCGAGTCCTTCCTCTTCTGTCAGGATCTGTCCCTTAGCACCCGCAGTTCAAGTGGGTGCTTTTATGTAGAGCCCTCAACCTCCTTGGAGGTCCTCAGGGTTGTTCCAGTGATAACAAGACAGGAAAAGGATGGGGTTTTCTAGTTTGAATGTGACATGTCTTACTTAGCAGAGGCTCCTGTGTGGACCCCTGGTCCCCAGCTGGTGGCATTGATTGGGGGTGTTGTGGCACCTTTGGGGCATGAGGTGGGTCAAGGAAGCCAGGCCTCTGAGGTTTACAGCCTGACCCACTTCTGACTCAAGCTCTCTGCTTCTTGGTGGGCACAGACCAAGCCCTCTTCCCTGGATGACCTTCCCGGCCAGGTATTGTGTCAGAGCAGAGAGAAAAGTCACACACAAGGGGTGCTTTCGGGTACCCACCTTGTTTATGGCCTGCTTCCGCTGTCTGTCTGTAAGCTTCTGTATCACTTCTGATAATACCTACATAAAGGATTAGATGACATGTACTCCTTCTGGTTCAAAGGTAGGTCTAACTTTACCTCTATCCTCCTTCACGAGTCCAGTAACTTAATAGGTTCAGACGACAAGGGGTTTGTGTTGTACCACGTATTTTGGGAGGATTTCTTTCTTTTTTTATTATAATATTATTATATGATTATTCTTTATGATCTATATTTACTATTATTATTCTTTTTACAAATATCTTCTATCTTTTCTCCCCTCGTCCTTTCTCTGAGGGCCCTCCTCAGTGGGGTTATTGGTATTCACTGTGGGGTAATTAAGGCCTCAATCTGTGTGTTTGTGTGAGGGGGGCTGTGCCACCTCTCATATTCTCCCGCCCCTTCTTCCACAGTGTGCCCTGAGCTCTGGTGGGTTCTTGGCAGTTTGATTCAGTGCTGACTTTGCACTTCTAACCAGCAGAGGTAACAGAATCATCAGGCTGGGTTTAAGGAATCGACTCAAGCAGTTGTGGGGACTAATGCAAACCAGCAGGCTGGAGAGGAAAGGACAGCATCTGTTGGCAGATTTCCTCTTAACTGAGGCAGGTCAGTCTTTACACTTGAACCTTCAACTGAGTTGATGAGGCATCCGCATTTAGGAGGGAACCTGCATTACTCAAAATATCATTTTAATGTTAAACTCACCCCCCCAAAACACAATTTCGGAACCACCTAGAATAACGTCTGACTAAATATATGGGCACCGTGACCCGACCCAGTTGACCTATGAATTAGCACTTAATTAATATGCAGGTAGTTGTCTCTCACCAATTTAAAGTCCAGATGGATTTCATTAGACAGAAGATAACAGACAATCAGTTTCATTTGGCTTAAAAGACACCATGTAGACTGAAGTTAAATGGCTTGTGACTGTCAAGTGAAATTTCTCAAATCTCTGTCCTTTAAGTAGACGCAGGGCATAGTGGTGCAGAAAGACACCTTCCGCCCCAAAGGGTGCTTGACATTGCGGTCCTTAGTCATCCATGGGTTAATCAATGTCCTAGCTCCCTCTCCGTGCCTGTCTCCCCCAGGTTTCCCCCATCGCCACGATTTCCTGGTCGCCCGTTCCTCACCTTAGTTTGTACTATTATCTTTAGCATCCTTTTCAGAATGTCCTGGAATTTTCCAATAAACAAACAAACATACTTCCAGTAGCTACTTCAATATCAAGATGGCTGCATCCTGCTCACACTTGTTCATCTGGCAGTTGTCTTGGATCCAAGGGCAGGTGCGAAGTCAACTCATTTTCTAGAACAGCAGAGGAACGGAGCGGCTGTTCAGTTACTGATAAACACGATGTTACTAAGGCTCCCTTGACATCAAGGTCCAAACATAATTGACGTATTTGGTGATGTGAATTACAAAATGAAATCAGTCTGTGTCATGGAGTTTCTTTCTTTGAGAGAGAGAGAGAGAGAGAGAGAATGGATGTGCCAGGCAGGGCCTAGATGTATGTGCCACTTTGTGTATCTGCTTTGCGTGGGCACTGGGGAATCAAACCCAGATCGCTGGGCTCTGCAGGTAAGTGACCCAACCTCTGAGCCTTCTCTCCAGTCCTGTTTTAACTTTTTATTGACAACTTCCATACTTTACAGACAATATACCGATGATCATAATTCCCCGTTAGCACCCTTCCTTTTCCCCCTCCCAAGTCCCCCCCGCCACCAAAATCCCTTCTTCTTTCCTGGAGTCTCCCTGGCACTTGGTTGCCTTCATGCTGCTTCTGTTCCGCAGGTCTTGTGAAGGTAGCATTCGCCACTGGGAGGTCGTGGCACCTTGGAGCTTGAATTGGAAGGAAGATTCTTTTATTCCCTTCTAGTCAGGGACACATCTTTTTATTCTGATTTCATGTTTACAATTTTAAACATGTATCTAATGCATTTTAATCATGTTTGCCTCTCATTACCTTCTCTTCCTTCCACTACCACAAAGCCTCCTCTTCCCAACTATTCTCTCTCCTACATCCATCTCTCTCTCTGTGTGTGTGAGAGAGAGAGAGAGAGAGAGAGAGAGAGAGAGAAACTGACTGACTTACTGACTTTAATTAGTGTGCATTGCATGAGGATAAGTGAAGGATTTTTCACCCCAGCAGGAAAACTTATCAGTGGGCACACCAGTGAAGAAAATGTCTCCCCCTCCTTCAATAGCCATTAACTGTTCATAGTTCCCTAGGGAGGGGAGGGGTCTCGTGAGCCCCTCCCCCACTCATAATGAGATGCTGATGGGCCCAGTCTTGAGCATGTGCTGTGCAGGTAAACCCAGTGGCTTTGGACTTGTCGGTCCCATGGCTACATCATGTCCAGAAGACACCATTCTACAGTCTCCACCCTATCCGTCAGCTCCTACCTTCTTTCTGGCCTCATTTAAAAAAACTTTATATTGATAGCTTCTGTAATTATATACCATAAATGCTTATGATGCCCTCCCCACCTTCCCTCATATCTGGCCCTTCTCTTTGTAACATACCTTCAGCCTTTGGGGAGGGGGAGATACAGATGTCCCAATCAGGGCAGAGCCCTCAACAGTTACTTATTCTCAGAACTTTGACCGCTGCAAAAAGAAGCTTCTTGGACCAAGACCAAGAGCAGCGCTGATCTACACGCATGAATATCAAGGTGTAGATAACAGTTTGAGCCGCAGAGCATTTCCGCTCAGCAAATGAACAGTAATAGCTTCCTTCCTAGAGCCCATGACCTCCACAGCCACAGGCCTCTGACCAGGTTTATAGCATCAGGAATGAATTTCCTCCCATGGAACCAGCTTCCAGTCCAATCAAAAAGCAGCAGGTTACCCCCGTAACAGCCATGTCACTATTGCACCTGTGAGCACATCGTGCCCGGCAGGTAAATAGTGTGGCATGTGGTGTCCACAGCTCGGCAAGACGGCTGATGACTTTTCTCTCCTGATGTCCTGCACAACACCTTTGAGTACTGAGAGCTAGCCAGCTTAGTTTCAGCTTGATTTCTTGGTGCCTTCAGTAATGAGGTCTTACATTTAGTTCTGATGGCCAATAGAGCAGTGGCAATTACCTGTCCTATAGAAACTTTATAACACTCCCTGACCAACACCTCCGAGGGAGCTACCCCCCTCTTGGCTCTGGGATTGTCCTTTAATGACACATGGCTTCAGGAAGCAGCATTACCCACCCATGCAGGGTACCTTCTTTCAAACTCCCTTTTACAACTATGTATTTTAATTAGCTTACAGAGCAGTATGTTCCCATACAGCATTTTCATAATCCTTAATTTTGCTTAACCCTTCTTCTCAGCAAGAATTCTCCCCTATCCACAGCTCCCATGCCTGCTTAAACCTGCTCACCCCCATGTTACCTTACACCTGCTCACCCCTGTTATTACCTTACACCTGCTCACCTGTTACTACACCTGCTCACCTCTGTTATTACCTTACACCTGCTCACCTTTGTTATTACCTCTCCTTATTTTATATCATAGACGCTCTACCCCCCTGTCCCTATGAGTCTATTTTTCACTCCCTCTTTCCAAGGCCCTTTCCCGACCAATTCTTCCACCTGGTGCTTTACATACTAGCTTTCGGGCAGCTCCCTACATGCCTTTGCTATTTAATTTTTTTTAAATGTTGATGTGTGAATGTACAGTATTTGGGCAGCAGATTTTATCTTTTGTAACAAATATTTCCAATGGTGAGAGGAAGAAAAAAATCTCAGAAGTCATTGTTCTCATTTGAAAATCCTTTTGAATACGTAGGAAGAAAAATCTCAGCAGTTTGTGGCTGGAGCCCAGACTCATGTGCTGTGTGCAGGGGACGGCTGATGGGTCCAATTATACGTTGTGTCTAACTGTGACACCAGCTTATTTTCTCTTACTTTTCTACCCAGTTTTCCATTCTACATTTAGAGGTTTGTCACATTAAGCTGTTCTCGAAACAGTTTCTAAGGAAACTGCTCAGGGAAGACACTTGTGTTGATAATGAGGTCACTGTGCAAATTAAGTGAACAGGGCCATGTGTCTGAGGGAGAGATGGGGAAACAGCTTCCAAGATTTTAGCGAGAGTGACCTGATGTTTTATTCATTTTCTAACAGTCACCCAGAAAACAAGCTTGTCAAGGTCCCCAAGGAAGTAGGACCAGTTGTTCGTTCTCAAAACTCATTTTGTAATCATTTAATATTGACCTCTCAGATTACACGAACTGCAGGATAGCTCGTGTGTCTGTATTGTTAACAAGTGGAAGAAATCTCATATAGCATTTTACTTCCCTAAGAATTCAATGAGCAGATGTAATAATGATATGCAAAAAGCATCTGATAGAATTCATGGTGTGCAGATATTCCTTTGAAATATCAGCTCTTATACTTTTAGCCACTCTTAAACCCATTCTGTAGCCCAGGCTGGCCTTGAACTCGTTGTGATCCGCAAGACTCCTGAACGCACCTGTCTTCTCTATCCCTTTACATATTTATCTTTTAATGATATTTATTTATTTGCAAGGAGAGAGGGTGTGTGGGGGAGAATGGGCGTGCAGAATCCTCCAGCCTCTGCATACGAACTCTAGATGCATCTGGCTTTATGCGGTTCCTGGGGAATTGAACCTAGGCCATCAGGTTTTGTAACCAAGTACCTTTAACTGCTGAGCCATCTCTCCAGGCCAACATATTTATCTTTTTCAGAGCTTTTCTGTCTTATATGTCATTTTTCGTATGTGATTTCTAGGCAATATCATCTACTCTGTGGTTTTTTTCTTTATTGTCCATAATGAGTTACATTGTTTAGTGGGCCAACCATGAGTTGTTCTCCCCAGTTCCCCAATGCCCTCCCTCCCCATCCCCAGTCAGCTGGATATCCTCCTCCGTGGGCCGTCTGGATCCATCCTTGTGACAGGGGACCATGGATAGCCCAGTCTTCAGCCGGGCTCTCGTGACCCAAGTGTGTTGTTACTGAGGGGTGCCAAGTCTCTGTTATTCTCCCCCACCAGAGCTCTCACAGTCTTTCCGCCCCCTCTTCCACTCAGTTCCCTGAGTTGTGGTGGGTGAGTATTGAGACTGCTTTAGTGTTGTGAGCTTAGGGGCTTTTGTTTCGAGATTCGTTGGTTTCTGTCACGCTGGCTTATCCTTTGTTGATTGAATGGCTATGGCTGTGGGTCCCTTGTTCATCCCATCATTCTCTGTGGGGTCCCATATGGATCCTCCCCCATATGACTGTGGTGGCTCATCTCATGCCAAGATCTCAACTTTCTGCCTGCAGTCGTACTCTATGGCTTTAACGACCTCCACCATGGTCAGGGCACTTAATACTGAAAAGCTAGAGAGAGGATTCCTGGGGTTTGACATGAAGTCCTGAGACCCTTAGAGAGAATATGATCTGACCCTGAAGCCAGAGAACTCTACGACCAGTACAGGAAGATGAGGGCTCTGGGCGGCTTTGTGGGCTTGCAGTCCTGACAGGCATTGCCTGAGCTCTCCTTCTTGTCTGCTGAAACAATGTCGCTGTGCTTGAGGGAGTCAAGCCACCCACAAACTTCGATGCTTATGCAGAACGCTGACAGAAATGTGTCCCTTCCCACCCAGAGCGCTGTAGACACCTCCTGGGACAGTTCACTTTTATTGTCAACCGGATCAGATCAGGAACGAAGTAAGAGACACACCTCTTGGCAGGAAGGGATAGGGGGGGGGGGGGAGACCCTTCCCCACAGTGGGCAGAGCTTCCAGGCACAGTCTCCCTATGAAGAGGGTCCAGGAAAAGGCATGCATTTTGCCTGGCTGTCTTTGATCCTTGCTGGTGAGCATCTACCTTGTTGCTGCCTCCCCCACTCCCAATGACATTTCCACCCACAAACATACTCCGGGGCGAGCAACATGCCTAATCCTGCCAATAACAGAAGTAGAAATGTGGAAGTTTGGGGCCAAATTCTCTTTTTGTAGCGTGTGGTTCTATAATGAAATCAATCAAACATTCATTCCTTCCCCCCCCCCAAACATTCTCTCTTCCAATTAGACTCAGGCCTCACTGTGTTATGGTCGTCTGCGTCCATGTTTCCTGTTCTGCCAGATGTGAGTCCTTGATGGGAAGCTGTCTCTTCATCTTTAGTAAAAGGCGAAAGATTTATTTATTTAAAATATTTTATTTATTCATTTTCAAGCAGAGAGATAGAGAGAGAGAGAGAGAGAGAGAGAGAGAGAGAGAGAGAGAGAGAGAGAGAGAAGCAGGGCCACCACCTAGTAGGTCTGGCTTATATGGGTCCTGGGGAACTGAACCCGGGCCTTAGGCACTGGAGGCAAGTGCCTTAACCACTGAGCCATCTCTCCAGCCTGCTAGCACTTTTTTATAAAATTAAAAAAAACTTATTTATTTGCAAGCAGAGAGAGAGAGAGAGGAGAGAGAGAGAGGGGAGAGAGAAAGAGAGGAGATAGGGGAAAGAGGAGAGAGAGGAGAGCAGAGAGAAGAGAGAGGAGAGAGGGGAGAGAGAAGAGAGAGAATGAATGTGCTAGGACCTCCAGCCACTGCAAACAAACTCCAGATGTGTGCACCACTGTGTTCATGGCTTTCTGTGGGTGCTGGGGAATTGAACTCTGGTCATTAGGTTTCGCAGCCAAGAGCCTCAATGGCTGAGCCATCTCTCCAGCCATCTTCTTTTTATTTTATTTTTACTAGCGTGCATGCAGAGTGTGGGGTGTGGTATTTCTGGAGTATGTACCCTTGTTTGCCTGCTGGCCTCCGCAGGGCCTCGGGCGACCACCTCACCGCTCACCTGTTCTCATCTTGAACTAGAGCCTCGTACGGTGGCTGGAGCTCCTGCTCACAAAGCCCCGTGTCTGCCGCTGTGTGGGGCTGGGCCATGACCAGCCCTTGCTGAGGGTCTGACCTTCAAGCTTGGGTGGTTTCAGTCCCTCAGACCCTCATGCTTGCTCAGGAAGTGCACTAATCCGCTGAGCCATCAATCCAGCCCGTCTTCTTTTTAAACTTTATTTATTTATGACAGACATGAGGTTGAAGGAGATAGTGTGTGAATAAATTGGTCTCACTTCTTTTTCTTTTTAAAGAATTTTTATATTTTATTTATTCATTTTTCAAGGAGAGAGAGAACGAGAGAGAGAGAGAGAGAGAGAGAGAGAGAGAGAGAGAGAGAGAGAGAGAGAACACACCACCTTGTGAGTCTGGCTTATGTGGGTCCTGGGGAATTGAACCGGGGCCCCAGGCACTGGAGGCAAGTGCCTTAACCGCTGAGCCATCTCTCCAGCCCTCACTTATTTTTCTATATATTTCAAATAACTTTTTCCATACTAATGAAATAAAGAGCCCCCAGACTTCTGTCAGATACCATGGGAAACCTAGTGTCTTCCTGGCAGGTTCCAAAAGAAACGTCAACATACAAAAGGTACCCGTGTGTCCCTGTTCATTGCAGGACTCTTCAAAATGACTCAGGTGGAATCAGCCTGTGTCCCTAGAACCCGTGACGGGCAACAATCATGTGAGATATTTTCATGAATGAACCGGAGTCCTTTTCAGCTACAACGACAAATGATCCTGTCATTTTCATCAGACTGGACAGATCTGGAAGGCAGCGTGTTAAGTGAAATAAGCCAGACACAGAAAGACAAGTCTCTTCTCTGTCAGTTATGGAAACAGGAAACAACAGTGACCCTGACGACGTAAGAAACACCATCTTGACGTAGAAGATTGATGCTCACAGAGGGTGAGCAGAGGGGCAGGTGACAGAAAGCAGTTTGAGGGGCCGCTGGAGACGCATCATCGTCTGCTGTGCGCACACATGGGACTATCACAGCGAATCTCATTCGTCTGTTTAATTAATGTGTTAATAAAAATTATCAAGAATTGAGAGAAAAATGCAGGAGCAGCTGTAGAGGCATCAGTGCCATGTTGGGTTCTCCAACGTGAGGGACAGACACTATTTTGCCTTGTTAAAAGGAACAGGCCCTAAAGGTAGAGCACATGTGCCCCGTGGCTGCGGTCACCCGGATGCCTGCGTGGGTGCAGGCGAGGTGTGCAGGCAGTGTGTCCCGGGGCCATAGGAACAGGTAGAAGTGATGGTGAGGATTTTGGAAAGTGGACAGAAGCGTTTGGTCACGTTTCCTAAGATTTCCACCCAGGGAAGCTGTTTCCAGCCTTCCTCAGTGAGCCTCGCGAGTGAGCCACCGCTGGGGTCTTAGACAGGGAAGGAGACCATTTTGTGCAAGTGTGTGGTGACTGTTAGAACAGCCGCATTGTGATGGTCAAGATACAGTTGAGCTCTGGAGAATATCAGAGGCATGGCCCCCCTCAGTAACAACACTCTTGGGCCAGGAGAACTGGGCTGAGTACTAGGCTATCCATGGTCCCCTGCCACAAGGACTGATCCAGACTGCCCACAGAGGAGGATATCCAGCTGATTGGGGATGGGGAGGGAGGGCACTTGGGAATTGGGGATAACAACTCATTGTTGGCCCACTAAACAATGTAACTCATTATGGACAATTTAAAAAAAGATACAGTTCAGTTGAATTCAATGTGAAGATCTGGAGCAAAAACTAAATGAAGAAAAAATAAAGAAAGTAACTAAACTGTACCAAGATCAACAACACAAACACTCTCTAAAATAATCCATGTCTCCTGCTAATAGTACATTTTATTTGGGATTTAAGGCAGCATGCGGCTGCTTAAATCCTTCCATAGAACAACGATAAAAGACAGAGGAAATTAATGTACATTGTACTCGAGTGGACTCAGTATGCATGGAAAAAATGAATAACTGCATTTTTGGAGGCTGTTCTCTGCTGTTCAAATCACACTATGGGGCTCGAGAGATGGCTCCATGGCTAAGGCGTTTGCCTGAAAAGCCCAGTGACCTAGGTTCGACTCCTCAGTACCCACATAGAAAAGCCAGATGCACAAAGTGGCACATGTATTTAGAGTTCATTTGCAGGGGCTGTAGGTCCGGGCGCATCTATTCCCTCTCTCCTTGCAAATGAATAAAAAACCTTAAAAAAAATCACACTATTTTTTTTTCTTAGGTAGGGTTTCACACTAGCTCAGGCTGACCTAGTATTCACTCTGTAATCCCAGGCTGGCCTCAAACTCACAGTGATCCTCCTGCCTCTGCCTCCCCAGTTGTGCCAGAGGTGTGTGTGGCCGGCACATCCAGCTTCCCACTCTGTTTCTGGTGTGCTTTCTAGAGCTACACCACAGCAGGAACCCCTCTGAATCATTAACTGAAACAGACCTCACCTCCACCTGAGGGTGTAGCCCTACAGGCTGGCGGTGCAGGAAGTTAAGGCAGCCATGGAAGTAATGAAAGCAAAAGATGAGACCCGAGGTTTCCAATTTGACTTCTTCTCTTATGTGAAAATATGGAATTAGAATATTTTTTTCTTATGAAATCTTGGACTAGGAGGCTAGGGAGATGGCTCAGCAGCTAAAGGACTTGCTTGCAAAGCTTGGCAGCTTGGGTTCAGTTGCCCAATACTCATGTAAAAAGCCAGCCACAACCTGGTGTGGTGGCTTACACTATTAATCCCAGCACTTGGGAGGTAGAGGTAGGAGGATCTCGGTGAGTTCAAGGCCACCTGGAGACTACGTAGTGTATTCCAGGTCAGCCTGGGCTAGAGCGAGACTCTACCTCGAAAAACCAACCAACCGAACAAGACCAACAAAAACAGCCTCACAAAGCGGTGCATGCATCTGGAGTTCATCTAAAGAGGCAGAAGCCCTTATGTGCACCTTTTCTCTCTCTTGGTTTCTCTCTCTGTCTCTCAACTAAATAAAAATATTTTGTTTAAAAAAAAGAAATCTTGGGCTGGAGAGATGGCTCAGCAGTTAAGGCACTTGCCTCCAGTGCCTAAGGCCCTAGGTTCAATTCCCCAGGTCCCACATACGCCAGACACACAAGGTGGTGGCCCTGGTGCACTCTCTCTCTCTCTTTCTCTCTCTCTCTCTCTGCTTGAAAATGAATAAATAAAATATTAAAAAAAAGAAATCTTGGACTAAATACAAAGAAGTATTAGAAATCAAGAAAAAGATGCACTTTAGTAATTAGGTTGAAAAAGTATAGATTGAGTAGATTCCAAAAATGAGGCATGTTGCCTGCTCACCCTGAATTCTGTGAAAGGGTTTTGAGAGAGGCTTGGTTGGTGCAGGAAGACGTTGGCACCAGCGAAACGATGGGTATGAAAGCCCGCACTGGCTTTGCCAGTCTGCACAGGCCTGGGCTCTTCTACGTGCCTCAGGCATGCTGGTAATAGCTGGTCTGACGTTGAATTCCTATGTTTCTTCAGCCAAAAGCCAAATAGCACACATGCTGTATTGTAAGCTTTTGTCATTATCTCTTACCTGAGCCAGAGTTTCTTCCTCATAGCCTGTCTTTCTCATAAGGTGTGATACACCTGCACATTGTGGGTTTGGGCAGAAGAACTTCTAATCTAACCGATCATGATTTAACCAGGCACTAGCCCTGCACCGGATATTACTTATGAGCCCATGTCTGAGAATTTCTGAGAACAGTGGTCTTTTCAGGAAGAATTAGAAGTGCATGGCAGGGATAGGTTGCCAGTTCTTGACAATGAGTCAGACTTCTGGGCAAATAAGTTATGCATAATATGGAGCTTCCGATGCCCTTTTACGTGTGTTCATCTGCTTGCCAATTCCTACGTTCCTCTTGAACAATAAGGAACGGGAATCCAGGCAAGTAGAGTTCGAGGAGATTGGCACTATTTTTTTCTCTTCCAAATTGGAAATTAGAAGGTGCCCATTGCCTATGGGGATGCCTAGCTCGGAGAGCCGCTCTGATGGAGTCTGAGAGAGGACAGTCAAGGTAAGGAGATAGCTCACGTCAGTCTGAAGTTTATTGGAGTTAAGTTAAACTTAAGGCTCACACCTTTGCTCACTTACAGAAAGAACTTCGGCCTTGTCTCAGACACACTGATGTTTACATCAGCCAAGAAAGAGTCAGTTGGTCAAGTAATGTTTCAAAGCCCTCGTCTTCTTCCCCAGACCCAGAGGCCTTACTGTCAGAGTACCTGCCTCACCCCTTGCCCTGCAGTGCTTCTAGACGCCAGGATTTTGGTGATGGTGTCAGGGTCTGACTCGTGTGTCTGTTGTCCTTCCTCTGTCGCTGGAAATGTGAACAGCAGTGCAGTACATCCCTTTTGTTTGTTTTGTTTTGAGGTAGGGTTTCACTCTAGGCCAGGCTGACCTGAACTCACTCTGCAGTCCCAGGCTAGCCTCAAACTCACAGTGATCCTCCTGCCTCTGCCTCCCCAGTGCTGGGATTAAAGGCGTGTGTCACCATGCCTGGCAGCTTAGTGCATCTTTATTTCAAGACTGGGTCATGATAAGCAGTGCAGGCTCCTTTCTAGTGTTTTTTAAAATTACACTTGACCCTGAGAAGACAATGAAAACAGTCTTCTGTGAATTAGATGAACTCACCAGGTAGTTAAGAAATGGCTACCATTGGCCAGGGACAGCCCCAGCCCCAGGAATATATGACAAGTAAAATACAACTCTTGGCCTCTGCCTCTGTGAACCTCTGAAGATGCTACTAGAATGAGGCAGCTTCAGGTCAGCATCTAGAGTCTTTCGGGGGAAGTCATCTGTGCGAGAGGGTGGGATATGCCAGGTAGAGGGAAGAGTGTGAGATCTTCCCCTTGCGGTATGGAAGCCATTATCTTCCCACCATTCCAGGAGCCTTTATTCATGAACAGGTCTTACCTCACGTCTGCTCTGGGTACATCTGTCTTAATTCAAGTTCTGGATCTGTCCCCTCCCACCTGGGATCCCTGGTTTGAGTGCCATCATAAGGGGCTGATAGAGTGACTTTGGGGCTGTGGGGAGGAGAGGATGCTGGGTGTATCAGCTGCAAAATGGAGACACGAGTTCCCATTGAAAGAGGACCCCTTGGTTTGTGCTGAGCATTAACTGCTGAGAAGCAGGGAGCAGCTGATGCATGATGGGAAGCCATCTGGGATCTTGGAAATATTTGGAAGACCAGCCTTTAGAGTACTTACTGATGGCTGGCCTATGGGGCTAGTTTCAGGTCAGGGAGTGAGGTGGCTGATATCACAGCAAGGTGTTCCACCTGTGGGGCCTCTCTGGCCTGCATGGTGAGGGGTGGTCCATTAGTTATTACAGAGCTAGCCTTGTCCTCTTGTGAATCGAGGTGGGGGAAGAGTAGACAGCCATTACCCGGTACTCTTTTTAATAAGGGAAACTATTATTGTGCCTCGTTTCATAGGCATGAGTGCCCTCTGGACAGGAAAGCAACCTGGAAGAGAGAGATTGATAGTAACACTGCTTCCAGCTGTTGGCAGTCCAGCTGCTGCTGTGTGGGGAGAGTTGTAGCCGGTAGGGGGCGATGGTTCCATGTCAAATAAAAGTGCAGCAAGCAAAAGCCAATTCTTACATTATCAAATTTAGCATATGGAGAACAGCACCCAGGTTATGTTTTTAAGAAATTGCCAACGTATATTCCTAAGAAATTATCAATATATTTCATTAATTTAAGATGCCTCTGATTTTATGATACACTTTTATTTTTACTCACACTTAAAAAAATTCACAGGCAATCAAACAAGAACAATGTTTATCATCTCAATAACAAGACATATCCTGATTTTAGAGTTATCAAAACATTAGACATATATCTTAAAATCAACAATAAAGAGCATAACAAACCCCCTCAACATCAACTAATGTAAAGGGAACAATATAAGTTTATAAGCAGACCCAAAATAAACCCAAATTCCAGCCCAGTGTTCTTTGGATGCTGACTCTAATATTCACACATGGAATGTAAAAATAAGTAACATAACTGTCAAAGTCTATGTCAATTATATTTGAGTGAGCATTTTGTTATCATATATTATGCATTTTTACATAATCTACCACAAGAACTTAAAAAGATTATAGGGCACCTTCAAAGAAAAGGGGAAAGATGTCAAGCAAACCATTTTACTTTATTTCTTAAATTATTTATTGCAGAGAGAGAGAGAGAGAGGCAGGGAGAAAATGAGAAAGGCAAACTCCAGATGCATGTGCCACTGTGTGTGTCTGGCATTATGTGGGTACTGGGGAATCAAAACTGGACCAGCAGGCTTTGCAAACAAGTGCCTTTAACTGCTGAGCCATTTCTCCAGTCCAAGTAAACCATTTTAATCTTGAAATCCAAGAAACTAAAAAAGTAAAAACAACCCATATCCAAAGTTAATAGACTGAAAGAAACTATTAATTTCAGAGCAGAAATAAATGACACAGAGACTAAAGAATACAGAAGTCAAACAGAATACGGAATTGCATTTTTTAAAATGAATAAACAAAATTGACAAACCAGCCAAGGAAAGAGAGAAAAACCAAAATAAACACATTTACAAAGGAGAAGACATTACAACTGATCCCACAGAAGTGCAAAGGGTCATTAGAGACTATTTTGAATAGTCATTTACTGACAGACTGGAAAACTTAGAAGAAATGGGTCTCTGTACACATATAACCTGACAAAAATGAAACCTTTAAGAGAGTGATGGGATAAGCAAGAGACCCACAACCACAGCCAAGCAGTCAACCCAGGATGAGCCAGTGAGACAGACACCAATGATTACCAACCCAACCCAAAGCAGAAGTCCAGAGATACTTAAGATCTCAACAATAAAACAGACTTAAAACTCAGCCACCATGACTCAGGGGACTGAGTGGAAAAGGGGGCAGAAAGATTGTAAGAGCCACGGTGGGGGAGAATATCCAGAGACATTGCCCCCTCAGCAACAACACACAAAGGGGGGAACCTGGCTGACGACTGTGCTATCCATAACCCCCTACCCCATAGACTGATCCACCATGCCCACCGAGGAGGATCCCCAGTGGATTGGGGACAGGGAGGAGGGAAATGGGGATACCAACACAATGTTTGCTCATACAATGCATCTAATTTGGGATAATAATGATTTTTAAAAAGTGACTATCAAGGCAAAGGATACTTGAATAGAGCAATAATGAGTAAGAGATTGAATCAGTAATAAAAGGCCTTTGACAGTCAGCTTTCCCGTTGCTGTACAACGAAGAACCCAGCCAAAGCAGTTTGTGGAGGAATGGGTTTATTAGGCTTACGGACTCGAGGGGAGACTCCATCCTGGCAGGGAAAACGATGGCATGAGCAGAGGGCTGGACATCACCTCTGCCACAGCACTGCAAACAGCGGCAGGAAGGTGTGCCAAACTCTGGCAAGGGGAAGCTGGTTTATAACCCCATAAGCCCGCCCTCAACAACACAGCTCCAACAAGGTTCCAATTTCAAAACTACCATCAGCTGGGGATCAAGCCTTCAGGACACAAACGCTTGTGGGAAGACGCCAAGATCAAACCATCACAGCCTCCCAACAAAGAAAAACTCAAGACCAATGAAGGCCAGCTTCATTGGATTCTACAAAAACCCTTAATCCCAAGTCTTCTGAAAGTGTTGCACAAGAATGGAAAAGGAAAGAACTCTGTCAAGTTCATCCTCAAGGCCAGCAGATGAAGACACACCTATAAAAAAGAAGAAAAAAATGTCTCTGATAAACTTAGGTGCAGATATATTCAATGTAATAACAGCAAGCCAAATCCAACAACATATTTTAAAAAAGATTATACATCATTATATATTGTGGCTGAGTGATATTGATCCCAGGGATCAAAGGGTAAAGTCATTAACATGTAATTAACATATCAATACATGAAACACTAAAACAATATTATCATCTCAATTGGCACAGATGTGACATTCAATAAAATCCAACATCCCTTCGTCATGAAAGAAAAACCTGAACCAACTAGACACAGAAAGCAACGACCTCAGCACTACTTATGATAGACCCACAGGGCATCCTGTCTAGACGAGAAAGCTGGAGGTGTTTCCTCTCAAATCTGCAAGGCCACAAGAATGTCCCTTGTACCTTGTCCCTGGTTCTCTGGAGGACTGGAAACGGCAGCCAGGTCAATCAGGCCAGAGGAAGAAGTCGAGTGCCTCTTGGTGATTTCCCTCCCACTCCACTCCCCTCCCAGGGCCTGTTCTCAGGTGATGCTCTGAGGGTTCCCTACCGACTTGCTCAGGTGATTTTGAACTGTCCTAAGTAACTCCATTTTGTTCTAGCTGACTCCATTTCCGTGGGTTCTCCCTCCCCTCACTGAAAACCACATCCTGGTTACCAGAACATTCTTCCCCAGTTACACCTGCTGTTCCATAGTTTTTCCTGTGGCTCCTGGAGGTCCGTTGTTTTTGCTGAACTGTAGCTTCTACGCCCTGGTTTGATGCATTGATGTTGTTGCTTAACGGTCACTTCTATTATCTGTACCTGAAATGATGTTGGGATGACGTAATTGTGGTTTTTGGCTTTATAAGGCCTTTTTAATTTCCTTTCTGGGTCGAGACTCTGAGTGTGAGCTCACTCTTGGCCACTGGCGATAAAGGACTCTTAATTGGCTTAAGAAGTCTGTAATTGTCTCGTGAGGACTATAACAATGTAACCTCATTGGCCAAAACCCTGCCGTGGCTTCAGAGCACTAGAGGACATTCCAAAGTCCAGGCCATGGCTTGGAAGTGTTCCATGATGCTGGCCTCCCTTCCCCTGTGTGTCCATATCTATCCTGTCTTCTTCTGCCTGCCTGTCCATCACTCGTGTCTGTGTGTCCACCTGCAGCCGTCTGTCTTCCACCTTGCCTCTCACGCAGCTCTCAGATCCAACACCAGCATGAGCTGGACCACCACCCATGCTCGCTCCCTGTCCGCCCTTCGGGAGGCCTTTCTCTGGTCACTCACGGTTGCCCTTACAGCTGCTGAACATAACCAGGGTTTCCCTAACCATGGTAAACCTTGTCCACCCCATCCCGAAAAGTGGACTGCCACCTTGAGTGCTTCTGGCCCTGTCGTCGCTTTTTCTGCTGGACAGACAGGTCTTTGTCATAAGGAAGGGGCTGTGTGGGTGAGCATTTGTCTCAATCTGAGGCTCACCAATGGTATTTATGAATTTATTTTGGCTTTTTTTAACAGCAAGAGCCTCAATAATGCAAGGGGTATGTGGGTTCCCTTCAAGACGTGGGTCTTCTCTCTGAATCTGTTCTGAACTTTGGAACAAATAGAGAAGAAGCACAAGACCCTTTGAGACCCAACATCCGATGCTTTGAGAAATACCTGGAATTTGGGGATGTATGAATTCTTCATTGTTGTGACAAAATATCTCAGAACAATAATTCTCAGAGAGAAGAGGTTTATTTTAGTTCATAGGTCAGGCGTATCAACCCACATTCAGGTGGCTCTGGTGTTCTGGGCCTGGGGAGAACCTTGTGGCAGAGAGCATGTGGCGAAGCAAAGCCTCTCATCTTCTGGTAGGTAGAGGAAGGAAGGGGAGAAGGCGAGAAGAGAGAGAGAGAGAGAGAGAGAGAGAGAGAGAGAGAGAGAGAGAGAGAGAGAAGTTGATTTACCAAAGGATTATGGACTGCTCCCTAAAGTAGGTTCTCCAAGGAAGTCTCCTGGCCTGGGATTTTATTATGTGGCAGAGGATAGGTGTTTGGGGGGCTTGATTTGGACAGTTCGGGAAGAGGCTAGAGGCCTTCAGTCATACAGACTTTCGTCCTTGGTGACCCAGACCATCAGTAGATGCTTCCAGAACCCGTTCTTTATCCAGCTCTGGGCTTCAGAAAGCAAAGGAGTCTTTGGTCTCAACAGGGCTCTCTTGGACCTCAGCTGATCCTGGCTGTGGGGTGACCCTGACAACAGCGTCAGGTGAGGGTGTTGGAAGTGTCACCCTGACATCAGTGTCAGGTGAGGGTGTTGGATGTGTCACCCTGACAACAGTGTCAGGTGAGGGTGTCACCCTGACAACAGTGTCAGGTGAGGGTGTTGGATGTGTCACCCTGACAACAGTGACAGGTGAGGGTGTTGGATGTGTCACCCTGACAACAGTGACAGGTGAGGGTGTTGGATGTGTCACCCTGACAACAGTGACAGGTGAGGGTGTTGGATGTGTCACCCTGACAACAGTGACAGGTGAGGGTGTTGGATGTGTCACCCTGACA
>PVHP010036828.1:0-17708 GCA_004024765.1 Zapus hudsonius
AGAGAGGGAGGGAAAGAAGCAGACAAAGAGAGCGAATATAGGCACACCTAGGCCTTTTGCCATTATAAACAAACTTCAGACACATGTGCCATTTTGTGCATCTGGCTTTATGTGGAAACTGGGGAATCAAACCCAGGTTCTAAGGCTTTACAAGCCAGCTGCTTTAACCACTGAGAAACCTCTCTAGCCCAACTTCAGGTATTTTTGGTTAAGCTTCCTCCTAAGTCTTCAGCAAGCAGAGCCATGCTGGAGGAGGTGTGTCACTGGGGAAGATCTAGAGAGCAGCCCTAGGTGTGTGTTCAGTCAGCTGTGCTTGCCTGGTACTGGCTGTTGTCTGTCTGGTATGGATGTATGATGAAGTAAGCCAGCTTTCTCTTCCAAGATAAAGCCTCCCTTGGAAGCTGTAAGCCTGAAAAAAAAAAAACACCATTCCTCCCATTAAATGCTTCTGGTCAGGTATTTGTCCCAGTAACAAGAAAGTAGCTACAGCCAGGCATGGTGGTGCACACTTTTAATCCCAGCACTTGGGAGGCAGAGGTAGGAGGATTGCCTTCGAGGCCACCCTGAGACTACATAATGAGTTCCAGGTCAGCCTGGGCTAGAGCGAGACCCTACCTAAAAAACCAGAAAAGAAGCAGGAGAAAAAGACAGAGGAGGAGGAGGAGGAAGAAGAAGAAGAGAAGGAGGAGGAGGTAGCTACAATGCCTAGTTAGCCTAACACTTAGTTCACACATCGCAATGGTCATGCCAGAAGGTAGCTGGTGCCTGGAGAATGTTTCAGTCTAATCTAGTTGGGCACATAGCCTCAGCATCTACTCTGTAGTGGTCAGTGGGTGGTGGTGGTGGTGGTTCCAGGGCTTTGGTAATGATGAAAGGCAAGAATAATTACCCTAAATACCCCTCCTCTTACTGACCCTCAGCAGTAGGAACATAGTGTGAAAGCATAGGTCCTATAAGGCATTCAGAACTTTACCAGGGACCACAAAGCGATACCTTGCCATTATTACGGATTTAGATTTTTTTTTTTTTTGCTTATTCTTTGGGAAGTTTTCCATTGATGTCTTTTAATGAAAGGCAAACACTTTGTGTTAGCTGAGGGAGAAAGATCTTATTGGTGTGATAAGAAAAGACTGTACCAATTAACTATCCATTAGTAGAAGAGTGGTTAATATAATTATGCCATGTCCTCATAGTAGAATGTGTCCTTAAAAAGAGCAAGGTTGAACTATCTGTTCAAACATAGAACAGTCTCTGAGACAGGCTGTTAAGTGTAGGGGGGGGAGGGGGACCCAAGATGCAGAAAAGGGAAAAAGGGAAAAGGAAGGAATCGGTAGAGATAAGTACATATATTTGCTTTGCATATCACTAGAAAGACACTAAATGCAGCAGGGCGTGGTGGCGCACGCCTTTAATCCCAGCACTCGGGAGGCAGAGGTAGGAGGATTGCAGTGAGTTCAAGGCCACCCTGAGACTACAGAGTGAATTCCAGGTCAGCCTGGGCTAGAGCGAGACCCTACCTCGAAAAACCAAAAAAATAAATAAATAAATAAATAAACTAAATGCAAGTAGCACCTACTGTTTCCATGAAAGAGGACCCACACCTTTGTTGTTTAAATGTTTTATATGTGGTTGTTGTGAATTAAAACAACAGAAGCCCGGCTGCAAGGATACCGAGAAACTTGCAGTGATGAGCAGTAGAATTCCTGCTGCTCTGCTTTTTTCTGGCAAAAGAACTTTTCAGTCATTCAGTAATCCAGACTTGAGTTGGACCCCTTCTCCCATGTCATACGCAGAAATGCTTCGGTACTGTTTCAAAGATGAAGTTTAAAGCAGCTAATGAGGTCACATGGGTCGGGACAGAGAGCTACAACGATTGTGCTCACTTGTGTTCATCCTGTGGACATTCTTACTTAACTCAGAAAACGAATGTGTGTAGTGCAGGTGGATGGGCAAAACGACTTCATAAAAACAAACTTGAATTCCTATGAATTAGTGGCTCTCGGCAGCACACACCTGAAATCCTAGCACTAGGCAGGCTGAGGCAGGAGGACTGTGAGTTTGAAGCCAGCCTGGGCTACATGGTGAGACCCTGTCAGAAATGGTGAGAGAGGGATCAGGAAAGAGGAAAGATGAATTAGGGTAATCAGACTGATTGAGATTGAAGTTTCTTTACAGGGGAAAATGTAACAGTTGGCATTCATTCACTCCACCAGTCCTTACCCAGCTATTGACAAGCACAGTGCAAGGCGCTAGAGGCGTGTACATCTAGCGGTAGAGCTGCCATTTTCTTCCTGTACAATCCATTCCCCCTTTCCTAAGCACAGCATGCTCCTTTTTCCTTGGGAACCACCAGAAAGATTTCCCCCAATGGAGGCTGAAGTTACAAAGATGTGAGCTTGAGGCTCCAGTAACCCGACAAAGAGGCCAAGTGAAACATAAGGGGAGTGGAGGGAGGCCCCTTCTAGGTAGCTCACGTGGATCCCAGATTCTGCTGTAGTGGAAACATATCTCCCACCTGCACCTTACGGTCCCATGAACCAACACCAACTTCCTATCTGAGTAATCAGCTTAGCAACATTTATTCTTTCCAAAATTCATTTATTCAGCATTCATTTTTTAAAATTTTAATTTGTGTGCAAGCAGAGATGAGAGAGAGAGAGAGAGAGAGAGAGAGAGAGAGAGAGAGAGAAAATGGGTACACCAGGGCCTCTAGCTACTGCAGACAAACTCCAGATGCATGAACTCCAGATGCATGCACCACTCTGTACATCAGACTTTACATGGGTCCTGGGGAATCGAACCTGGGTCATTAGGCTTTTCAGGCAAGAAGAGCCTTAATCTCTGAGCCACATCTCCAGCCCCTCGGTATTCCTTTTTCTTTCTTTCTGTTTATGAAAACACTGGAGAAATAGTATAAAACCTATGCTTGATTTGACTTTAACTTGTGTATCCACAAAGTATGATGTCAGAGAATCTCTTCTTGTTATTTCGATGGAAGAAAAAAGAGCACCGCTTATTTCATGCACCTATGTACACAGAAGCCAAGTGAGAACAAAGTAGTTATTGGAGACTAAATTACTTAATGATGGAAGTTGTATTATAGTTGAACTTGAGATTCCTTTTGTTTGTTTGTTTTGGTTTTTTAAGGTAGGGTCTCACTCTAGCCCAGGTTGACCTGGAATTCACTATGTGAATTCCGAGTGGCCTTGCACTCATGGCAATCCTCCTACCTCTGCCTCTCGAGAGCTGGATGAAAGACCTACATCATATTCCAGGAAAGACGGATTTTTTTTTTTTTGGTTGGTTGGTTGGTTTTTTGAGGTAGGGCCTCACTGTAGCCCAGGCTGACCTGGAATTCACTATGTAGTCTCAGGGTGGCCTTGAACTCAAACTTCTGCCTTCCAAGTGCTGGAATTAAAGGCATAAATCATGGCTGAGATGGATTTTTAAAAAAAATTTTATTTATATATTTAAGAAGAGAAAGAAAGGGAGGATGAGGGAGGGAGGGAAGGAAGGAGAAAGAGAGAGAGAGAGAGAGAGAGAGAGAGAGAGAGAGAGAGAGAATGTGCTTACCAAAGGCTCCTGCTACTACAAATGAACTCCAGATCCATGATCACTTTGTCCCTCTGGCTTCGCATGGGTACAGGGAATTGAACCCAGGCCATTAGTCTTTGTAAACAAGCTCCTTGAACCACTGAGTCATGTTGACAGCATGAGATAGATTTTTTTTTTTTTTAGGTAGGGTCTTGCTCTAGCCTAGGCTGACCTGGAATTCACTGTGTAGTCTTAAGGTGGCCTTAAACTCACGGTGATCCTCTTACCTCTGCCTTCTGAGTGCTGGGATTAAAGGCATGTGCCACCACACCCAGCCTGGATGTGTTTATAGGTAAATCTGTTGACATCCTGTTTCCCGGAGCCAAATGTCCATCCATGATGTCGTTAAAGAGTTCACATCATTTAAGATAAAAGCTCACTTGGCAGTTATGGGCAGCACAGGTAAATATTTTGCAGTACATATTCAACCTTCACTAGAAGGAGCAACAATTTCAAGTCAGCTACATGCAAGAAGCAACATGTATTCAAATTGTAGTTATCTTCCTAAAGCAGACAGGAAAGGGATTCATTTCACTGAGCCAGAATGTCTATCTTCTGAGAGAAGGGTGTGGACACACAACTTTTATTTGTTAATATGTAACAGGTCATAAAGTCTAGGCAGTATGCTTTGACGGTGAAAAGTTGGAAGTACAAAGAGTTCTCCACCTTCACACTGTTTAAATCTATCAGTTCTGTTGCTGTTCCCCAGAATCAGCGACCCAATCACAACAGAACCCCACATCTTTGCCCAGACTCTTACATGACTCCCCTCCTGAAGCATTCAAGTCTCTTGGGATTCAAGTCTCTCAGGATGTGACTCACATAGCAGATTCCCAGCCACACTATCTGGTCACTTGTCTCAGTGGACCTAATCCCATAGGCATGGTCTCTGTTCACTAAGGGGAGCCTACAGATGACTCTTCTACATGATTCTAGAAATACATCCTCTCCCAACTCTACCTGCCATTCTTCACACTTCACATGCTACCCCTGTCCTGCCAAATCTCTCATGTGGTTGGTTTATGGTATATTGGCCACAAGGCACTGGATGCCTCTGGCCTGGTGAACTCCTTGAAGGCAGGGCCTCTCTCATTGAGCTGCTTATTACCCAACAGCTCTGTGTCCTGTGCTGGCACATTCCCAAATAAATGTGAAATAGCATTTTTCAGGCACTAAACTTATGGCACAAAGCTGAATAGTCTGGCGGGGTATGATTGCATTGAATGAAGCGAGACTTATTCATCATTTTATCATATTGCTATTCCTTTCTTGGTCCCAGTTTTCCTAAGCAGTCCAAAAAGCAATTCATTCTTGGTGGGTGGTAAGTTTCCAGCTTGAAATATAATCCTGCAGCACTACTTGGAATATGAAAGAAAAATTTTAAGACTTAGACTTTATTAGATGAAGGGAAAAAAGAGAAAAAAGTGTGGAGAGCTCCTGCAATATAGAAGGCAGGAGGGGGTGCAGAGCCCACATGGGAATAAGGATTTCTCCCCAATCTCAGTCCAGTGGGGCTGAGCTGAGGGGGGGGGGTCACCAGAGCAGGGACCTGGAAGCTTAGGAGAGGTAAAAAGCCAACAAGAACTTGCTTTTTCTTAAGGAATTTCTGGAAACTGATTTGAAAACTTGGACATTATAGTTTATTTCAAAGAAAACATGTGGTAAAATTGGTCTAAATAAATGTGTTTGTTTCTCACCAGCTTCCTCATCACACTTACAACATGGGTCCTTCCCTCAGCAGACCACTATGCACTGAAACTCCAGTGTACAACTGACGAAGCAGTTCTGGAAGGGTTTCAGAGCAGCCTGACTTGGGCAGAGACCCAGACAAGAGCCCCTTGTCCAACTCTTGAATTGCTTTTTATGTTCTGTACTCTCCCAGAAGCAGCCGGAGAACATTGCTCAGGGTGTTTCTGGATATTCTGTGGGCAGTGGGTGAGTGAGACTAACATCAGGTACCTGCCAACAGAAAGTCTCTCATGCTTTCCCCAGGCTGCCTCACATGTGCGCTGCCTGGGGGCTGGGAGACAGATCAGTAGGCAAAGTGCTGCCTTGGAAACAGGAGGCCCTGTGTTCAATCCACAGAATCTATGTAAAATGCTGAGCACAGTGGTCCATGCAGGTTATCCCAGAACTAGGATAGTGGAAATGGGAGGAGCTATGGGGCTCACTGGTCAGCCATTCTAGCCTAATTGGTGAGCTCCAGACTGATGAGAGACCCTGTCTCAAAAAAGGTGGGTGGTGTACCTGGGGGACAATACTCAAGGTTGTACTTTGGCACCCACATGCATGTGTACACATGTACACTTGCACCCCTCCCCCACAGTGCACTTTTACATACAAACATGCACATAATTTTTTAAATTTTTTTATATATATTTATTGTCCATAATGAGTTACATTATTTAGTGGGCAAACCATGTGTTGTTATCCCGAATTCCCCAATTCCCCCCTCCCCATCCCTGATCAGTTGTATATCCTCCTTCGTGGGCTGTCTGTATTAGTCCTTGTGGCAAGGGATCCTGTATATCTTAGTACTCATCCCGGTCTTCCTTACCCAAGTGTGTTGTTACTGAGGGGTGCTATGCCTCCAGACCGTCTCCCCCACCGCGGCTCTCACAATCTTTCCACCCCCTCTTCCGCTCAGTTCCCTGAGTCGTGGTGGGTGAGTAATAAGGCTGCTTTAATGTTGCGAGCTTAGGGGTTCTTGTGTTGAAAATCCTTGGTTTCTGTCTCATTGGCCTATCCTATGTTGATTGAATGGCTGTGGTTATAGGTCCCTTGTTCATCTGTCATTGTCTGCTGGGTTCCCTATGGATCCTCCCTGATATGACTGTGGTGGCTCCTCTCTTGCCAGGATCTCATCCATCGGCCTACGGTTGGTTGGTAGGATTAGATGGGCCACAGCTCTCTCGTTGCATCCTGAAAAACACAAACACATTTGGCTTATCCTGAGTTGGTTGAATGGCTGTGGCTATGGATCCCTTGTTCATCCCAACCTTCTCTGCAGGGTTCCATATGGATCCTCCACAATATGACTGTGGTGGCTCTTCTCCTGCCATGATCTCATCTTTTGGCCTGCTGTTGGGTGGTAGGGTTATATGGGCCACAGCATAAATTTTTTTAAAAATTTAATTTTTAAATTACCTAAAATCTCAGGATGGCCTCCTATCTCTGTTGTAATCGACTTCTTGTTTCTGTCAAGAAGCACCTGACCAAAAGCAGCTTTGGGAGGAAAGGGTTTATTTTGGCTTACAGACTTTAGAGGAAACTCCATAATGGCATGAGCAGAGACTGGACATCCCCTCCTGGCCAACGTCAGGTGGACAATAGCAGCAGGAGAGTGTGCCAAACAATGGCAAGGGGAATCTAGCTATAACACCCATAAGCCTGCTCCCAACAACAAACCACCAACAAGTTTCCAGTTCCAAAATTGCCACTAGCTTGGAATCAAGCGTTCAAAACACATAAATTTGTGGGGGACACCTGAATCAAACCATCACATTCTATCCCTAGCCCCCATAAACTGAAAACTATACATGATGTAAAATGTAATGTATTCAATCTAATTTTAAAAGTACCCATAGTTTTTATCAATCTCAATGCTATTCAAACATCCCCACAATCTAAGGTCTTTTAACTGAGCTGTAATACCAAAATAATAATAATAATAATAATAATAATAATAATAATAATAATAGCACAAAATAAACATTTACACTGCAAAAGATGGCACTGGGCATAGCAAAGACAGCTTGAACCAATACAAGATTTAAAACAGACAGAGCAAACATTAAATTCTGTAACTCCAAGTCCAACAACTCTAACCAGTGACAAGTCTCTGGAGTTCCAATTCTGTCCCTCTAGTCAGACTACTCACAGTCCCTGATAACTTCATCCAGTGCTGGCAGCTCTCCTTGGTAACCATCTCATAGTCTTGGAATCTCACTAGTTCTCCCCTGCAACTCATGATTATTCTCACAGCTTCATCAGGCTTTCACACAAGTAATCCAACAAGCCTGCTTCACACTGCCCTTGGCCATTTCCAAAAAACAAAACTATATTACACATCCAATGACCCTTTCTTCCTGCATTTGTTATACTCCAGAGTACCAGGTGGGCCATGAACTTGTTATTACAGGGGGGGGGGAAGAAAGCTGACTTGAATGGCAGGAAACCTCCTTCAGCCTTCAGGCCCCTTACCTCAAAAGAGTCTGCATTCTTCCTGCTGTCCCAGTGAGTTTGAGGCCAGCCTGGGCTACATGAGACCCTGTCTAAATGAAAACAACTGTTGTACTGGAGAGATGACATAGTGGACAGGGCACTTGCCACCCAACTCTCAGTGTCTGGGTTTGGATCCCCAGACACTACATATAGACCTGAAAACTGTGGTGAAAACTGTGGTGGGCATCTGTAAGCCCAGTCCAGTAAGGCACGAAGGAAGGCAGAGAAAGACAGCTTCTCAGAAGCTCACAAATGGAACAAAAAGTGATAATAAACACTGCCTCAAAACTGGGTGGAAGGCAAGGACTGACCTGAAAGCTGTCCTTTGACCTCTACACACACACACACACACACACACACACACACACACACACACACACAAAATAAATGATTTTTTAAAATGTATGCCAAAGCCAGGTGTAGCGGCTCACACTTTAAATCCAGCCCTTGAGAGAATTCTGTGAGTTTGAGGTCAGCCTGGGCTACAGAGTGAGTTCCAGGTCAACTTGAGTAAAGAGTGAGCTCCTACCTAAAAAAAAAAAAAAAAAAAAAAAAAAAAAAGAGTGTAGCCAGGCTTGGTGGTGCATGCCTTTAATCTCAGCACTTGGGAGGCAGAGTTAGGAATATCCATGTGAGTTTGAGGCCAGCATGAGACTACATAGTGAATTCCAGGTCAGCCTGGGCTAGAACAAGACCCTACCTCAAAAACAAAACAACCAAAAAAACAAAAAGTATGCCATGGGGCTGGAGAGATGGCTCAGTGGTTAAGGCACTTGCCTCCAGTGCCTAAGGCCCCTGGACCCACATAAGCCAGACCCACAATGTGGTGGCCCTGGTGTTCTCTCTCTCTCTCTCTCTCTCTCTCTCTCTCTCTCTCTCTCTCTCTCTGCTTGCAAATGAATAAATAAAATATTTTTAAATGCGGTAGATTCAGAAGCTAGGGACTGAAAAGCTTGGCTTGTCCTCTCACACTGTTCCACAAAGAGCAGCACATGAGCAACTCACTGAAACGCCTGAGACCCTCTGCCACAGGTACACTTGCTCAGACAGTGTGCTAGATGGAGGAGGAGAGGCCTCATGTGCTACCTCTGTCCTCAGGGCACTCGCTCTGCAATGGGCAGTCAGGCAGGCCTCTGAGCCATGGAGTGGGTGTGGTCAGCATGGTAACAGAAATGCTGGGGACCTTTGGTGTGCCCCACAGCAAATTTCACAGACTCCAAGGGATGTGGAAGGACCAACCAGGCATTGCAAATGGACAGGGCCAGAGGACTAAGTCAGCAGATGGAGGGATGTGTACAGAGGCACAATACCGTGAAAACCCTTGCTCCATCTGTAGGGAATTTCCAGTGCCTCAGGGAATTGCCATGGAAACATGCAACAAAAGGTAAGTGGGGGGCTCAGTGAGGCTAGTGAGAAAGGAAGGAGTCGGTGACAAAAGATGTGGGTCTGTGGACCACTCCATGCTCCCCATCTATGACAGAGAAGTCTTTAACGGCTGAGCCATCTCTCCAGCCCCGACAAAAAGTCTTGAACCAGGAGTAACATGGCTAGGTTTGTGCTGTGGAAATGCTTCTCTGGGAAAGTTCCCGTGGGTGCTTGACAATTCTGAGGTGATCTACCAGACCAGCTGTGCCAGCTCTTGGCTGTGCCCCTGCTCCCAGGCTGTTCGCATCCACGGCACCCTTTCCCTCAGCTGGCTGCATGCAGAAGGCATTGGCAGGAAACCAAACAGCCAAAGAGAGAAGTCAATAAGGTCTTAGTAGGGGTTCATGAAAGAAGGAATAGAGAGGAGAAAGGGGAGAGAGGAGAGGAGAATGGAGACAGAAGAGAAGGGGAGGAAGAAAGAAGAGGGAAGAAAGACAGTTTTTAACTTTTTATTGATGGCTTCCATAATTATTGACCATAAACCATTATGATGCCCTCCTCCCCCTCCCCCATACCTCTTCTTCCTCTCAATTAGTCTCTGTTTTGTTTTGGTGTCATCACCTTTTTCTCCCATTATGTGTAGGTATTATCAGGCACTGTGAAGTCATGAATATCAAGGCCATTTTGTGTCTGGAAGTTTGCATTGTAAGCAGTTCTACCGAGAGACTTATTCTTGAAATTTGTATGTGTTTCTGTGAACATACGTGTTTGTGTGCATGCATGTGAAGGCTAGAGGTCAACATTGGATTCTTCTTCAATTGCTCATAAGAGACGTTTTTAAAGGAATTACTTCATGTCACTGTGGGGCATCAAAGTCTAAATTCTGAGGGGCCAGCTGTTGAAGGCCCCCAGCAATAATCAGTGATGGTGTCTTTAGTCTAGAGGCTGAGCTCCTTTCTCCTTGGAGGGGCTTTTTTTTTTTTCCTACTGAGGCTTCCCGTTGGTTATCCAGTCACTCACATGATGAAGAGCCATCTGCTCTACTCAAGTGAACTGACAAATAATCACATCTAAAAATGCCTTCTCAGCAACATCAAGTCCAAGTCTAGTGTTTGATCAAAATCTAAGTTCTGTGCCCAGCCAAGCTGACACATGATGTTAACCATTATGGGTGCTCATTAACCCCCTTCCTCTCTTTCAGGTTGCAGGTTGGTACTGGCCTCTGTGCCCAGAGCTCTGTCTTTCTGCTCAAGGGTTCCTCTTGGTCTTCAGGTCTAGGCCAGGACCAGTGCCCTGTCCTGTTTCCCTGGGGGTGCTTCCAACCTTTGTTTCCTGAGCCCTGCCCACATCTTTATAACTAGTTCCTCTATGGAACCCTCTCCAGTCATCCTACTCTAGGTGAGTCTGTATCATCTTAGTCATCTTTTTGAAAAAAAGGACCATGACCTTAATCAGAAGACATGATGACTATTTCCTTCAGTGCAAGTTGAGCATAGATCATGTTTGAGTATCTGTAACATGTACAGTAGATACTCAGAAACATTAAATGAATAAATGAGAAAATTTGTATCCAACCTTATGAAAGCAAACTTCAAAAAATTCATAAGGAACTTAATTTATTAATCCTTGGCCAGAGATCTGAAAAGAGACTGTGTGAGAGCAAATGGAGACAGCATAGAAAGAAAGGAAATCTTTGGGTCAAAAATGCTGCCCATTGGAAATGAGGATTCAGGGCGATATGTACCAGATTCTGTACTCTTGGGCTCCCAAGAACAGATGCACTATGGGAGCAATTGATGGGGAGGCTACTAAAAATAGAATCTAGGTAATCTAGAATTGTGTATATTTGTTAACCTATACTGATCTCACTCTCTGATGGAGACTGTGTTTGTATTTTTCAGGATGCAGCAAGAGAGCTGTGGCCCATCTAACCCTACCAACCAACCTCAGGCAGATAGCTGAGATCCTGGCAAGAGATGAACCACCATAATCGTATCATGGAGGATCCATATGGAGCCCCGCAGAGAATGATGGGATGAACAAGGGACCCACAGACACAGCCATTCAATCAACACAGGATAAGCCAGTGAGACAGAAACCAACGATTTCCTACACAAAGACCCCCTAAGCTCACAACATTAAAGCAGCCTTAATACTCACCCACCATGACTCAGGGAACTGAGCGGAAGAGGGGGTGGAAAGATTGTGAGAGCCGTGGTGGGGGAGACTATCCAGAGGAATGGCACCCCTCAGTAACAACACACGTGGGCCAGGAGAGCCGGACTGAATACTAGGCTATCCATGGTTCCCTGCCCCAAGGACTGATACAGACGGCCCACAGAGTAGGATATCCAGCTAATTGGGGAATTGGGGATAACAACTCATTGTTTGCCCACTAAATAATGTAACTCATTATGGACTATATATATATATATATATATATATATATATATAATGCTGCCCAAACCAGACGTGGTGGCGCACTCCTTTAATCCCAACCCTCAGGAGGCAGAGGTAGGAGGATCACCATGAGTTCAAGGCCACCCTGAGACTACATAGTGAATTCCAGGTCAGCCTGGGCTAGAGTGAGACCTTACCTCGAAAAACTTAAAAAAAAAATGCTGCCATTCACCTGAAATTGTTTGAGAGATTACAAGCATTGAGATTGGGCCAGCTGATCAACACTGGAACAGCAGTAAGAATGTGGACTCTTTTGAAAGTAAGGGGTCTGAATGCTGAAGGAGTGTCCTGCTCTTCTAAGTTAGCTTCATTCCCCCGTGGATATACAAGTTGGTGGCTCTCCTGGTGCTATGGAGTATAACAAATGCAGGAAGAGAGAAGGTCATTGGATTTGCAACATGGTTTTGTTTTTTGGAAATGGCCATGAGCAGTATGAAGCAGGCTTGATGGATGTCACAGTCAGTCACATGCCACTGGGATGAATCTCCAAACCAGGCACAATTAAAGGAGGAAAGGATTTATTGAAGCTACAGATCCAGGGGAAGTTAATGGTGAAAGAGGCTGCCCCCTTTCACAGGTCTAAGCAGAGAGAAAGAGAAACCCATCACTAGCAAAACACATACAACAGCAAACAGGCAGGGGACCTGAGGCAGGTACCTCAGTCCATTACTTAAGTTCAACCTTGATCAAACTCTCTGGGCATGGGAAGTAGAATGCATCCAGCCCTTATTCTAGTAACACAGTTCTAATAATGTTCTCTGCAGTCTCTCCTTCCCCTTATATAAAGTTCATAAGCCAAGCCTCCAAACACATTTCTTTCTGTACTTAGCATTTTCAAATTTTCACGAGAGTAGTCCATAAAACTTGACTTAACACCCTGGAAGGTGTCCTCAGTTGCAAGTACCAAGTCCTTGTCCATTCCTCCAGCATACTTTATTCCAGAAGACCAAAATCCACACAGTCAGATTTATCTGAGCAATATCACACCAGGTCCTAGTACCAAATCTGTTGTTTTCAGCCACAATCTGCTGAGATGAATCTCTAAACCAGTTACAGTCATGAGAGGAAAGAATTTATTGAAGGTAAAGATCCAGGGGAAGTTCTATGGAGAGAGAGATTGGCCCCCTTTCGTGGGTCCAAACAGAGAGAAACCCATCACCAGAACCACACAAACAACAGCAAATAGGCAGGTGGAAGAGAGAGATTTCTTTCCCCTTTATACAGCCTTAGGGTGGGGTTTTGCAACCCTATCCCAGATTTATTGGCTTTCTGAGTCTCTGGAATTTCCTTCCTGCACTTCCTTCCCAGGAAAGGAAAGTTATTTGTAGCTCCCCTGAGCTTCCTTATACCCTGCCCCCTACTGAGAGGGCTGCCACCCTGCCTGCTTGACTGCTGATGCTTGTCATGCATCTCTTCATCGTCATTGGAACAAAGTTTCTTCAGCCTTCTAGCCTGGACTGAAGACCATTTCCTCAGGAATCCTTCAGGCCTTCAGTGTTGGATTGGGACTGCTTGGGCATCCAGCCATGAGGACTGAGAAGCTACCAGTTTCTTGACTCTCAGGTTTGCAGACTGTATTGTGGGACTATTGTGAGATAATCCAATAAATCCCTCTTTTTTTACTACATTCATTCTGTTGGTTCTATTGCTCATACAGTGGATTACCTCTGTAGAGGCCCAACGGAGCTGTGAGGGTGAACTGTGGGTTGCAGTAGAAACTCACTGGAGATGCCAAAATTATGGGATGGCTGCCAAGGAGAGCTGTCAGCATTTGATGAATTTTCCAGGACTATGAGTAGCCTGGCTGGGGGTGGAATTGGAATTCCACAGACTTGTAACTGGTTAGAATTATCGGACTTGGAGTCTTGTCACTGATTAGAGTTGTCAGATTGGAGTTAAGAGAATTTGATGTTTATTTTTTTTTAAAACTTGTATTGGTTCAATCTTTGTTATGGCCAATGCCATCTATTACAGTGTGAATGCTTATTCTGTGACATTATGGACCATCACAACCATATAAAGATGTGAACCATCTTTATATTTATATTTAACCACATAAAAATGTGAACTGTCGTGCCTGGTAGAATTTGATTGTTCCCCATCATCCTCTAAGCAGCCTGAAGAACTCAAAAATTTAGCTCACTGTAAATCTCAGTTAAATCTGGCTTATTTGATTTTTCTTATTAAAGCTCTAGTAACCTTGGATAATTTACCATTCATAATAAAGAAACCAAAAGATGTCTCTCTGTCTATCTATCTATTTATCTATCCATCTATCTAATCAGTTATTCATTAAAGTCATAAACCAAAAAATGTCAAAGTAGGGCTGGAGAGATGGCTCAGCAGTTAAGGTGCTTGCCTTCAAGCCTAAAGACCTGAGGTTTGATTCCCCAATACCCATGTAAATCCAGGTGCACAAAGTGGAGCATGCATCTGGAGTCTATTTTCAGCAGCTGAAGGCCCAGGCATGCCCATTCTGTCTTGTCTCTCTTCTCTATTTCTTTCTCTCTCTCTGGTTGCAAACAAATAAGTAAATATATATATATATATATATATATATATATATATATATATATATATATATATATATATATATATATTTAAATTCCAAATGTAGGTCACTAGCAAATGTCTCTTACCATTAAGTCAACAGACCAGAAAGTGTTTTTGGTTTCTGTAGCATCCACCTAGCTAGAAGGTACAGGCTTAGGCTAGATTGGCCTTTCTTGCTCTCATGCCTTGCAGCTCTGGCAAAGCAGCCTTTGCCCCAGCAACAGAGAGAACATTTGTACACCCTTTATAGGTAAAGGATGTGGAGGGAGCCTGGCTATGGACACCCTCAGCTGCAGCAGCACTACCATTCAGCAGCACCATCATCAGTCCACTTCATCTCATCACAGACTAGTGCCCCCGGAGGCATGCAACGGAATGACCATGGTCAGGAGGAGGGAGGTGGCCCCACAGCCAGAGCCAGGGGAATCCTCGGCTCACAGTTTGAGTCCTCATGTAAACACAGGTTGTGGCCACACATGTCTGTAACCCCAGTCTATGAGGGGGTGAAGATGAGAGAATCACTGGGGTTCACTGACAGACAACAGTTCTGAGTTAAGAGAGAGACCCAATCTCAAGGAAGTTCATGGATGAGCAGTAAGTGAAGGACACCTGATGTTCTCCTTTGGTCTCTTTATGTGTGCATGCATGTATACACACATGCATAATCATGTACCACACCACATGCATAACCTACACACACACACACACACACACACACACACACACACACACACAAGCACACACACAAGAATAGCCATAACCCTACAAACTAGTTTACAATATTGTCCCTATTTTACAGATGAGGAAACTGAGTCACAATGACATTAAGAGACCTCAGACAGGGGCAGATACAGCACTCAAATATTGACAGTTTTGCACTAGGGTTGCCTCTCTTAAGAAGAAATAGTCTCAGAGCTGGCTATGAATAGGTGCCATTCCCAGAAGCCCATGATATTTTTAAAAGCTCATGAACACACTTAATTTCTTTTAAAATCAGGAGAAAAAATGAAGTCATGACAATTGCAGAAAATTTGTTGAAACTAGAAATCATTATGTTAAGTGAAATAAGCCAGACTCAAGAAGATAGATAGCATGTGTTTACTCTCATATGTGGAAATTATATTTGTGTCTGTGTCCTGTGTGTTTGGTGTCAGTCAAAAGACTAAAAAGGGGGCCATGAGAAGAGAAAGAGAGACAGCAAGTGGGGAGAGGAGTGGGCATGGACTATATGTGCCATGAAGGCAGAAAGGAGACTATAGAGGAGCCTGGAGGGTGGGCTGGAGTGTAGGAATTAGGAGGGTAGGAGAAGGGCATGAATAATCTACATGAAAATTCTACTATGAAATCCATTCTTTTTAAAAAATATTTTTATTTATTTATTGTGATGGTTGGGTTTTGTTGTCAACTTGATCTTTTAATTCTCTTGGGTGGGTCTCTGAGGCTGTTTACAAGAAGGCAGCCTCTCAGCAAGGGCCAGGATGTAAAGAAGCTCAAAGAAGCTAGAAGTAGACATCCTTTCCTGTGTGGGCAGTGCAGGAAGGAAATTCTAGAGACTCAGGAAGCCATTAAGTCTGGGGAAGGGTTGTAAGACCCCACTCTAAGGCTATATAAAGGGGAAGAGATTCTCTCCTTGACCCTCCTGCCTGTTTGCTATTATGTGTGTGGTGTTGGTGATGGGCTTTTCTCTCTGCTTGGACCTGTGAAAGAGGGCCAGCCTCTTTCGCTGTTATGGAACTTCCCTCAATCTGTAGTTTCAATAAATCCTTTCCTCCCCCAAATTGTGCCTGGTTTGAAGATTCATCCCAGCGGCATGTGGCTGACTACGACATTTATTTTCACAGAGAGAGAGATAGCAAGAAGAGAGAATGGGTATGCCAGGGCCTCCAGCTGCTACAAATGAACTCCAGGTGCATGTGCCACCCCATGCATCTGGCTCTATGTGGGTACTGGGGAATTAAACCAGAGTCATCAGGCCCTGCAGGTAAGTGCCTTAACCACTAAACAGTCTCTCCAGCCTATGAAACCCAGTCTTTTGTATGCTAACTTTTAAAATCAGGAGAATAATCAGTTTAGAATTGAAGAAAATGTTTTGGTGTTTTTTTTTTTTTTTGCATCCCTGGGTGGGCTCTGTTATTTTTCTCATACCAGAGAAAAAACCCATCATTATGGTGAGAAAACCAGCCCTGTAAGGCAAGGGCACCCATCAAAGTCAATATGCCACATGGAAGCTCTACCGAGGATTGCCATGAGTTCAAGGCCACTCTGAAACTACATAGTGAATTCCAGGGGTCAGCCTGGGCTAGAGGGAGACATTACCTCAAAAAAAAAAAACAAAGACAAAAAACAACAAGACAAAAGACTAGATTTGGCTCTCTAGAGAGCAGAGCAGGAGAGCAGAAGCAAAAGAAGGACAGTCTTGTCTAGAAACAGAATGAGCTCCATACAGACAGGAGCTCAGAGCCTTGCATGTGGATGGCACCTGACTGTTGTCAGGAAAGTCATTGCTATGGTTAAGTTTTGTTGTCAACTTGACCTGTTTAGTAATCTTGGGTGGGTCTCTGAGGTTGTTTACCAGAAGGTAGTCCTCTGAGTAGGGGGCAAGATATAAGGACGCTCAGGTGAGCTAGAAACAGACATACCTTCCAGGGAAGGCAGTGTAGGAAGGAAATTCCAGAGACTCAGGAAGTCAACAAGTCTGGGGAAGGGTTGCAAGACCCTGCCCTAAGGCTATATAAAGGGGAAGGAAATCTCTCTCCTCACCCAGTTTGTTTGCTGGTGTATGTGTGATGTGTTGGTGATGGTTTCTCTCTCTCTCTCTCTCTCTCTCTCTCTCTCTCTCTCTCTCTCTCTCTCTCTCTCTCTCTCTCTCTCTCCTTGGACCTGTGAAAGGGAGCCAGCCTCTTTCACCATTATGGAACTTCCCCTGAATCTGTAGCTTCAATAAATCTTTTCCTCCCATAACTGTGCCTGGTTTGGAGATTCATCCCAACAGTGTGTGGCTGACTATAACAGGGCTGAGAAGTTTTTTGCAGCACAGACATAAAACACTTCTTGGAAACGGAAATGCATAGGCAAGGAAGAAATCTAAGGAAATGTGATACGCTCAGTGGTAGAACATTCTAGAGGCTGGATTTGAAGTTATAAAAGGCCCTAGAAACTCTAATCAACAGTATAAAAGCTGTACTCAAAGCTTAGAGAAGATGAGGGCTTCATAATTCCAGCTTATCTCTATTTCATGACACTCTGTCTTGCATAAGCACGCACACACACGTACAAAAATTCCAAGAAGGAGAGATGATACCAATGCTCAATGAAAACTCACGGCAAAGAATTTAGAAAGAGGCATTTTCTTGGTGAAGGTAACTTACCTTATTTTACAGGGGCCTTCATGAGGGGTCTCTGCCCCAGCCCTAGCCCTCCAGAACCCCATATTTTGAAGCACCTTCTTTCAACTTTGCTAAGTCCTTCTTGATCTGGCATTCAGACTGGGACCCACTTGACCACCACTCCCT